>HF970751.1:74347-85556 GCA_000604205.2 Neurospora africana FGSC 1740
GCGGTCAGCAAGGCGAATCCTCGCAATTCGGTGCCAACCAAGCACCCACCATGTATAGCAATCAACAAGGCGAATCGTTACAACTCGGCGCCAACCAAGTGCCTACCATATCTGGCAGTCAGCAAGGCTCATCGCAGTTCGGCGCCAACCAAGTGCCCCTCAAAGCTGCCTCTGCTCAAGGCGGTCAAGAAGGAACAGAAAACCCAACGGCGGCCATCGAATCAATGACTACTATTTTTAAAGGCCTGATGGAACATTGCGACAAAATACAGACCAACTTGTCCTCGACTGTTTACCGTAACCTTTCCACCAAATACACTGTCTTGGTTTCCAAGACTCGGAAGATACTCGATCAAGGACCTGCGCCTCATCCCATGCAAAAGATCTCGATACTGGAAGCTTCTATACGCATAGAATCAAGGGTGAGCCAATACACGTGTGTACCTTTCATTCTGCTCTGGACTGAGATGCCCTTTTAGTTATTCCAACTCATGCATGGCACGCCTGTCGACGATGCCGGCAGCCCGGTTGTTGGGCGACTTCCCGTGCCGCCGTGTCAGCTAGAAAGCAGCACCTCAGTAGCCACGGCACAACAAGTAGTAACGTCAACCCGGTCGTTTCAACTGCCCTGCCGTAATTGCGCGGCTGTGGGCGGTATGTGCCAGAGGTCCTTCATTGATGAAGCATGCGCCGCCTGTGCCGGCCTCCACCGACAGTGTCTAACAGACTATGCAACCAACGAGCCTGAGATGCTGACCAACACCGGTCCCCCACCAGCCATTGACGGTCCTGTGGATCCGGCTGCGAAGATCCGAAGAATGATGGCCAATCTCTTCCGAGAACATCACAAGGTGGTCATCGATATGTTCCGTTCCAAGGACGCCAAGGACGTTGTGAGTCTATTACACCTGCAAAATGAACTGTCAATTCTTCGTCCGGCGCTGGAGGGGTACAGTAATGATGCTCTTTGGGGGTTTTGGATAGGGAACATGAAAAGAGTAAGTGGCCCAATCTTCTTGTTCTTGAAGATTCAGCCTGCATGTTGGGTTTACCATTCGGACAGCTGTTTACTTGGATATCGCTTTCTTCTAGATATGGCTCGATTGCAACTTGAAGATGAAACTCGCCGAAATCCCGATGCACCTGGAGGCAACCGTACAGTGGGCTGTGCGCGAATGTGTCCAAGGACGCCTTTTTCTTTTGAGGTCAGTGGCTCGAGACTCCCCCGATACTTTCTCGGGTAAATTTGGTCCGTTCGGACTGTGTCGACATTTCATCGCGCGCAATCTGTTTTACTTGGACACGTACTGGTTGGAAGCATACTGTCCAGAGCAGCGTTTAGATTTCAGGAATACGGTATGTGTTCCATTCCCCTAATTCAGTCTCCTTCCTACTGATCGCCCTCCCGCACTCAGCTAGTGGAACTACTGTCCTTCTGTAACATCACCGCCGGATATATCTCGTCGGCACAGTCTTATCTCGCGTTAGCCCATCGCGAGTTCCTCCGGGCGAATCCGTATATGGTAGCTCCACAGTTTTCAGATATCTAGGACGTGCTGGAAGATTTGTATGAGAAGAACGTGTTCATCGATATTGCCATGCATGTTTGTCGGTTCGATGGGCCAGAGAAACCATACCACCAACAACAACAACAATTCAACATGAAGCACACAGCGCTCGCGAAACTCTGGCGGGTCGCGTTCGATTTGATGAGCAAGCTGATGGAGCAAAGGTCAGAGCTCGACTTATTTTGTTGGTCCATGGCGGCTACCAAGACGGGAGATTTCGGCATCACTACCATTCCACTGGAGGACCGTGAGAGAGCGGAGAGAGCGTTCAACGCTACATGGAATGAGTTGCAGAAACACTTGAGTGTATACCCCGATAAGGTTCGTCGGTTTCCCCCCTCCCCCCTACGTTGCTTCGAGTTTTGTTTTGGTACCTACCTCTAGCGAACTGTTTGACTTTCGGCAAAGATGTATTATTGTTTTTGGTGCTAACAGACTTGCCCTACATGTGTTAGTGGATGAAGAGAAATACTTGGATGGCGGAAACAATTGAGATTCTGGGTCTTTCGGATTCTGTTCCTCCTTCTGAGACGGATCCAATGATGGGTTCAATGACTGGTGCAATGACTGGTTCGTCCTCATGAAGATGTTTGTTTTGTTTTGTTTCGGGTTACTGTTTGATCGGGATGGCGGATTGGGAGGAGGCGATTTTGATCATGGTTGGGGATGGGAATGACATGGGTCGACCGGCACTTTGGGTAAAGTCGTTGGGTAAGAGTTCAAACTTTTAGCTTTACACGAAGAGGAGAAGGGAGCATGAATATATTACGTTACCTTCATCTCCCGTCTTTATGCCAACGAACTGCGGTACTGGATATGGGCGATCAAGGGTAGGGACTAAGAGGGAGATACTCCTCGAATTCAACATCTTCTAGATCTTGGGGTGACGGCAAATCGAAGTCTATGCATTGATGAAATCCCAAGGTAAATTCGTATTATCATGGTTCACTGACGTCGAGGTGCAAAAGGTTGAATTCGAAGTCGTCCTTCGAGAATCAACATGCCAGGGAACCGGGAAATGGGAAGTGCTACAAAATTGTTAGGGTGTTAGTACTCTACCTAGGAAGGTGCTGCTGGTACAAGGAGCTTGACAGTCTAGCAGGCTGTTAGTGACTCGCTGAATGTTTGGTGTTACAGTGCTAAACCCTTAACAGCCTGAAGCCAGAAGCCAGTTAGTGCAGCCACCCATCTGCTTGCATTTGCCGTGCCGGCTAGATAAGATAAGAGCTTGGTCAACTGCCCGCGACCACCATTTTGTTACTTTCTCCAAAAGCGAACCATCTTCATTATCATGATCCTTCTTTGCTCCGCTCACTTACGGACAGCGTTAGTAATGCCGATGCTGTTTCTTCTTTTGGATCTCCCTGTTCCAATATTACGGGGGGAGCGCATGGAAGGGAGGACCTATGCGGCGTTCCAACACCGGTCAGTAGGTACATTACACTTTTTACGCATCCCAACGTCTTTATTATACCACTGCATTGAACCTAACTCCTAGATAGTTCCTGAACGGAAGAATGTCCAAGGGACTCTGGTCGATGTGTAATCCCTATCACAGTTCTGCAACGGTCTTTCCTAGCCAAAGCGAGCCGTATTGGACTGATGACCCAAGGGAAGGAACACGCGACCCAAGCAAGTCGCGGAGGACGAGCTGTGCCTACCTTACCTTACCTTACCTTGCCTCACCTTAGCTCGTCCAAAGAGCTCGAAGCAAGCGTTGCGGACTCCGCGGGAAAGGTCGAGTGCCGGCAGAGACGGAGTGATGTCCCAGCTTCTCCGATCCTCCAACTTAATGTCGAAGTTTTGGGGGTTCTTCGATTTCTTTTCAAAGCTTGCATCCTTGCTTGCACCGACGTACATACAATCTACTTTTTCCTACCCAGGTTGATCTCTTTTATGCTTTTTGTCTTGTTTATATTTACTACCTATAAGCACAGATTGGATCCCCGCACCGGCTTTTGAAACGAAACGAAACGAAACGCAACATCCATCCACGCAGTCCCGCGGTTCCGTTTTTTTCCCCGACTTCAAAAGTTCACCTCTTTAAGGTACCTACGAAACATCTCGATTTCCTCCAACACTAGGTACTTTATCCGAAGGTCGAAGGAGCGCACCGACACTTCGATCTATACACCTAATAACCCTGCTCGTCCCTAACTGAGCCCGAGCGCACGGCACCTTACCCACTTTTTGTTTCGAAACATTTCGTCTCATTCTCTTTTTGTTTCTCGCTTTCCTGATTGGCTTGGAACTCGAAACAAACCGCCACCGCACGAACGTTCATATACCGTTGTTTTCTTAGTTCGGTTATCGAAGGTTTCTAGAAGCTTTTACTGGAGCGCCACTCTTGGGGTTCTGGAGCGAGCCTTGGTCAAGTTAAGTGAGTGGACTGAGCAAACATTCCTGGTGTGTGGTGATTGGGAGATTGCGGGTCAAGCTAGTTCTGCACCGAGTTGGTTGAGAAGACAACGAATACACATTCCAACGCGATGCACGGCACGCATGGATGTTTACCAGAGCAACCGAGAGTGTACTGATATACTCGGGGCTTCGGTATCATGGCAAATCGAAGCACAATTCTCCGAATTACGACAGAAAACCGCCACGATGAGGGCAAAGGGGAAGTCAAACATGGGAACATCTTGACTGACTCGAACCCACCTACCTATACATAAACAACACGATGCCTTCACTTCCTACAGAGTTTCCATTCTCTCCTTTTGCTCTTCATCCCTTGTTTCTCTTTGATCATATCACTCGTTGAACGATATCCGATATGATTGGATTCATCAACACCGAGAGACGACGGCACAGCACGCCGATGACATGGCTCTTGTTGCTGTGGCTAACAACATTGCTACAGATCCAACAAGCAGCCTGCTTGGCGATATTACCAGAGTCAATACGTGCCAGACGATATTACTATCCTTTTCCACCGGACTGGCGAGGATCGCTAAATCAAAAAGAGACGACTCCAGAAAGTTCGGGTGCAGACGGGGACGCAAGTACCAACGTCCAAGCGGCGACGACATCAGACGACAGCAAAACTAGCACCAAAATGGCCGTCACCACACCCACGGTGGCCCCATCACCTTCCTCTTCCTACCCGCCTTACAAGGGCACCAGCAGCAAGCCTTCTCCCGTCTCCTCTTCTTCACCGTTCCCCTCCAAGGGATACAGCCAACAACAACCATCCAAACACAAACGAGATTCTAATAATTCCAAATCGAAGCCGCGTTCCGACGATCCTCCCCCCTCCGGCGGCGGAGACCTCTTCTCCACTCCCATCTGCCCCGACCTCTCCCTGCCCCAATCCATCCCCTCCCAACCAGACCACCCCGTCCCCCGCAAGGGCATCAAGCAGGGGCAGTCTCAAGAGGGCGGCAGCGGCGGTGCTGCGATCCCAACCAACAAATTCCACGCCAACTTCTTTCTCGGCTCGCAATCCTCCTCCGTCTGGACCCACCCTTACTCGCTGCAATGGCCCAAGGGGCAGGGCGACTCCGGCGCCTGGGGCCTGGCTGTTTCGCATATGGATGCGAGCCAGCGCGTCTTTGGCGAGCAGGATCCCAATGGGAGCGGAGCGGCAAGGTGGTTTGGGAGTCCTGTGGGACGAGCGGACGTTGTCCTCTCGGAGGAGGGGCTGGAGAAGGGAAATGCGACGGGCGGTGTTGAGCTCATGACGCAGGATGTCAAGGAGCATAGCGTCCGTGTGCAGCTGGTTGCGGGTGGGGAGGTGAGATTGGAGGCGCCTGTTGTGCAGGGCATGGGGATGGTGACTGCGCTGTATAAGCAGGGTACGCCGGTGATTAAGTCTGGTGTTGGGTGGAAGATGGTGACGAAGGCGATGGGCGTGGTGAAGACGGGCGTGGTCAAGTATAGGCTGGTGATGCAGGATGGAGCGACTTGGTTGCTTTATGCGACGGGTGGGGATGTGAGTGCCATCAAGAGGGGGGAGTTGGGAGCGTTGGATTTGGAGGTGCAGGATAATCACACGGCTGTTTCCAAGGGCAGTTTCACGGGTATGTTGCAGGTTGCGAAACTACCTGGTGGCGGTAACGGGACTGAGGGCGCAGCTGATGCCGAGAAGCTGTACGATGCTGCTTGCGGCACATACGCCACTGGTGTCGAGCTCTCCGGGTCCGTGGATGGGCAAAAGGGTCGGTATACCTTCCAGTTCCAAAAGGAAGGGCTCTCCTCCAACTCCAGCCTCGTCATGTTCGCTTTGCCTCACCATCAGGCCTCCTTCAGCTCCGACACATCATCCAAGATGGTCTCCTCTGTCAAGCTCGACACCACCACCAAGGGCGTCGCCGCTGCTGTGGTTGGCGACGAGTGGACCATGGAAGAAGACGTCAGCAAGCCCATGAGCATCGGGTTCGTCCCCTGGACGCCTGAGACCGGCTCAGTCAAGACCATCAGCGACTCGGCGAAGGAGTACATCAAGACTGTCGCTCAGCAGGAACTTCTGGGCACGCCGCAGGGCCAAGGCATGCTCAACCAGACGGACCAGCCGAGTATGTACTATGGCGGCAAGGCGTTGGCCAAGTTTGCGGCGATCTTGGTGGCTGTAAATGATGTGCTGGGTGATACGGACTTGGCCAAGAAGGGGTTGGAGCAGTTGAAGGTTGCGTTTGCGCGGTACGCGGAGAATCAGCAGAAGTATCCGTTGGTTTATGATGGTAAGACTTTCCTTTCGTGTTCCTCTCTTAGCTAGCTCACAATCACTAACGCCGACGCCAACAGAATCCTGGGGCGGCATCGTCTCCTCGGCCTCCTTCACCACCGGCGACTCCGGCTCCGACTTCGGCAACAGCTACTACAACGACCACCACTTTCACTACGGCTACTTCATCTACACAGGCGCCGTTCTCGCCCACCTCGATCCCACCTGGGCTTCTTCGTCATCCCACCTCGCCTACGTCAACTCCCTCGTCCGCGACGTCGCCAACCCCTCCTCCTCTCTCGACCCTCACTTCCCGTCCTTCCGCACCTTCGACTGGTACCACGGCCACTCGTGGGCCCACGGCCTCTTCGAATCCAGCGACGGCAAAGACCAGGAATCCTCCTCGGAAGACTCCATGCACGTCTACGCGCTGCTCATGTGGGCCCAAGCCACCTCCAACACCGCGCTCTACCAGCGCTCAGCCCTCCAACTCTCCCTCCTCTCGCGGTCGCTGAACTCGTACTACCTCTACTCCTCCTCCAACCCTAGCGCCCAAATCCAGCCAAAGGAGTTTGTCGGCAACAAAGTAGCAGGTATCCTGTTCGAAAACAAAATCGACCATGCGACCTTCTTCGGCAACAAGAAGGAGTACATCCAGGGTATCCACATGTTGCCGTTGCTGCCGCATACCCTGTTTGTGCGCAACAGAGAGTTTGTCAAGGAAGAGTGGGAGGCCTTCTTCGCTGGCGGAGGAGCGGACGCGGCGGAAGGGGGGTGGAAGGGTGTTTTGTACGGGAATTATGCGACTGTTGATCCCAAGGGGGCTTGGGAGGTGTTTGCGGGCGCGGCGGGAGTGCCGACGGGTGGGACGGGTAATGGTTCGAACAGTACGGGTGGAAGTCAGCCTGCTGATTCCAATCCCGGAAATGGTACCAGTACGGTTGAGCCGACTCCAGTTCCAACGTCGACGTCGGCAGCCCCAACGACGAGTACCGTGAATACGACGACGACGCCGGGCTTGACTAGTGCTACTGCTACTGCTACTCCTAGTGCTACTGCTACGTCGTCGACCTCTTCTGTGCCCACCACCACCACCACCACCACCACTCCTGGTGTGCCCACCATCACTCCTGGTGTGCCAGTGAACAACGGGACAGTCAATGCCACCATGTCTTCTTCGTTCAAGATGGTGAAGAGGAGGACGACGTCGACGATAAGAAGGGCGCTTTTGGAGAAGGGGAAGGAGAAGATGGTTTTGCCTATTCGTGCTTCCCAGCCAAAGGCCAAGAGAGGAGATGGGTTCAGCCCCGAGAACTTGGATGGAGGCGCGAGTCTGACTTGGTATTTGACTTGGTGTGCTGGTAAGTTATTTATTGTTCCTTGCTCTTTTGGTTGTTGTGATGGGATGATTGATGCTAACGGGTGAAATAGCTCTTGGTGGTCTTTGAACCTGACACGTACCTTACCTTCTACTGATTGAGGTCGCTGCCTCCTTTTCGCTTGGCTTTAGTTTCACTTTTTACTTTTTCTTTTTATACCCCCTTTTTGCCTACATTTTCACTTGCATTGGAACGGAGTATTTGGGTTATAGTATGGCGTATGGCGTTTTTACTAGATGATGGAACGAGAAACGATACCGCAACCAGGACAATGGACCTGGCGACGACCTAAGAAGGGTCAATGGACGCCCTGGTTTACAACAGTACATGATAGACCTAGAACTAGAAACTAGACTTAGACGGACCGGGATTATGCAACTTGGATAGATACCCCCGAATACCAGAGCGACCTGGAGTTGGAACTGGAAGTTGGGTTTAATTAATACCTCTTAATGTTAGATGACATTGTTGTGTCAGTATACCTAGTCCCTAGAAGGTTATTACCTAGAGGTACACAACTTAATCACATCCATTACTTATACAGGTACTTATACTTTTGCATGTATCAGCCACCGCGTGCGTTTCGCATCACGTCCTCTATCATCCTGTCAAACAAGCAAAACCTCTTCCCTGGTCGACCTTTCTACCTATCCAACTTCCACCAAAAGATACGCCAAGCCAACCCTGCGATACATGTATGCGCCGTCCTCTGTTGAACTACTGGTGGACGATCAACGATAGCCACTTGTATATCTCCTTTGATCCGTTGTTCTTCTCCGCTGCCCTCTTTCGCGCGTTATCGAACTTGGGTTCATCTGTCATCATCATCAGTTTTGTTGTTGTGACTCGCCAAAGCGGAAGGAAATACAGAGGCCCTTCTGGAGGGACGTGGCCATGGTCGAAAAAGCACCATCCCATGAAGCTGCTGCTGTCGTTGTCGTCCATCGAGGTGGCAATTGTGACGGGCTGGCCCACGTTGGCGTAACCCACCGACGTTGTATATGCCCCTGGGGATGATGCATCAGCTGCATGTGTGCAGCACGTGTCGTGTTGGCCAGCGGCACGGTTGAGACGACCGCACCACATGCACTTCCAGCAACGAACGAACGATATACTCCCCTTTCAGCCGAGTAAGCGCATGCCACATGCCACCTCTCGCTGACGCTTTCATCACGTGCAGGAGTCCTTCGATAACTCGCCCCCATTGACACGGAGGTCACAATCATGTCTGGTAGCTCCGGCCCTGAAAGAGATGAGCATGGCTTCCAATCCAACCTGAGGGCACCCGGCAGCGTCGTCATACCCTTCTGGCTCCCGTCTCCTCCTCGGTAAAAGGAGAAATCAGCCTGCAAGCGCAGTTACCCTCGCGATCATCCCCCTCCCACATGCCGGTGGTTTTATAAAGCCCATCGACTGACTCTATGTAGCGATCCCGTCGCGGCTCATGCGAGTTCTCATGTCCCCGATCAAACTCGACATGACAGCTCCCGTGGTGGACGGACGCCCACGACCAAGTCGGATACCCAGGAATGTCTCGCCACACTCGCCCGTTGCGCGGGAACCAGCACAGAAACACTTTTCCTGATGGTCATCGTGTTTGTGTTACTCTCAGGCTAATATTCACTGGGTGGACATAATGCCATTGCCGTTGGACTTAATCATATCTATCGGCGCCACGATCCAGTCATTACATAACAGTGGCCATTACCACAACCAAGAGATGAACTAGGCAGGATGTATCCTCGTCTTCAACAGCTCAATCAAGTTGACAACACTCAGGCTCAGTTCATCCGGACCGCCTTCATCAAACGTCGCGCCACCCAGCACCATCAGCTTCTCCGGACGCCTCCTGAATATATGCAAAGCCCGGCTGTAAGCAGCAGGCTGCTCAATAGCATGCATCTCCCACTTGTCCGGGTCCCCACCAAAGCGGTTGGTGTAGATCTCGCTCCGATCAGCGTCCGATACCACGATGGTGCCGTTCGGCCCGCCGGCAGCAGACCAGACCACATACGGCGAGGCATTCGGCGCGAGCTTTCCGTCGATGACAATGGGGATGCCAGGAGCCGAGTCAAACTTTGTCGGGTCATCGGCGATGCGGTAGTAGACCGGGTAGTTGACGCCGTAGGAGCTCGAGTTCCCAACAGGCAACTCGTGCACCAGGATCCACTTGTTGATGGTTTCGATCTTGGCCACGACGGTCATTCCCGGGCGGGCGAGATATTCGTCGTACCTGACGTCGTTGACGACGGGACCCCAGGTGCGGAGGTCCTTGGACCGTTGATGTGCGAGTTTCTGTCCGTGCTTGGGGTCCCGCTGGTCCGAGTAGTAGACTATCAGCTCGTCCTTGTAATGGAGGAGGAAGGGTTCCCAGATGGGCGTGGCGCCGTTGGTCGTGTTGGGACGGCCGCCCTCGGCTACGTGGCTGACGAAGTTCCAGGTGCGCGCCTTGTCGGTGCTGGCGTACAGGTCGATGCGGGTGCCGTTTTGGCTCCAGCTGTTTCCCGAGAAGAGAATGGTGCCGGCCTTGAACCGGCCGAGCGGCTTCTGCAGCTCAAGCAGCGCCGGCTGTGCGCTCATGCCCCAGCCGTTCACTTGGTCGGTGATGTTGGAGATCCATTTCCAGTGAACACCGCCGTCTTTGCTCTCGAAGACGGGGAAGGATGAGTTGCCGGCAAAGAAGTCGCCGCCGATGATGCTGGAGGTGACGAGGAGAGTGCCGTCCTTGAGCTCGACGTGTCGGGGATAGGAGGCGCGCTTGCCGGCGGGTGGGTCGTAGATGATGCGTCGGGCGAAGGTGCTGAAGGGCGGCGGGTCTGGTTTGCACCTCCCTGCCAGAGCGGCCACGGCGAGGAATGACAGGATCAACAAGTTAAGCATGGTGGAGCTCAGATGGTAAGGAAGGCAGGCGCGAGGCATAGTTACCTTGACCTCTTCATCTTATTAGTTTCCTTTCCACTGGCACTTTAGTTTTTTTCCAGACCAGACCGGGACACCACAACCGGTCAGTCACCACTGACAGCCGCACGAATAGGGTCCCTGAGATACCACTAAGCGAGGCCGGAAATGTTTGTTTGAGCATGGTCCTTGCGTTGCTTCCCCATGGGGGAGCGACATTGACAGCTCCTCCCCCGCACACAAGATCGAATCTTTCTTGAGATGGTACCTGACAGGTGACAGACTCCGCGATGTAACCCAGCGCTGCATCGACTTTATCCAGCTATGCGCCCCAATCGGCCAGCAGCGTCCTATTTTACCAATACCAAGGAGAGGGGTTCACCGTTGAACCCAAACTCCAGACCTTCGGATTCCATGAGAGCGCACAGTCGGCATTGAGACACGGCAAATGACAACGACATGCTAGGATACTTAAGAGCCCATGCTGATGTATCGTAGGGATGGATGGGGATAGATCAACGACAGCAGCACTTGATCAAACATGAAGTCATCTTGGGCTCCATACTGCCTGCTCAGCTGCAGTTCTGTACTGGTCTCTGCCATCGACGTGCCATTCCAAACATACCCCGACTGTGTCAACGGACCTCTAGCCAGTCTCAAAGTCTGCGATGCCACCCTATCACCGCCACAACGCGCAG
>HF970753.1:35420-47798 GCA_000604205.2 Neurospora africana FGSC 1740
GAGGAAATAAGATGAGAGTAATGGTGATGGTGATATCTTCCGTTCTAGTTTACTCTCTTCTTCATCCGAAGGAATCTCTCATCCCTTGATATGCATTCAGGCCTGTACAGCTTTTTTGTTGATAGACGGCTGGCTCTCTCAAGCAGGAGGATTGTTTCCCCGCGGCCGGCCGTCGATGTCCGTCCTGTTAACAAATGACCATCATAACAGACTACTGTAGAGATCACACACTAACTATCACGCTCTCGAGATCAACCATCACCTCCAGTCCAGCCCAGTCCAGCCCAGTCCAGCCCAGTCCAGTGCAGTGGTGATGCCTCGGAAGTTTTTGATACCTGTACTCCTTCCCCTTTCCCATCACTTTTCCCATCGGGAGTGATGCGGATGTAAAGGCATTCATTCGGTCACCTTTCCCTTTTCT
Source organism: Neurospora africana FGSC 1740 (assembly GCA_000604205.2). Classification (NCBI taxonomy): domain Eukaryota; kingdom Fungi; phylum Ascomycota; class Sordariomycetes; order Sordariales; family Sordariaceae; genus Neurospora; species Neurospora africana. Next base: position 35,842 of record HF970753.1, read on the forward strand.
ATCACATGTGCGAAGTGCGAATCTTTAGCTTATCTCTCGGTAGGTAATCCTGGATGGAGTTCTCATTCCCGCCGCCAGGATCCAAAGGATCTTTGCTAGTGTTGAGGCTTAATTTGTGATAGATCGGTGTCTGATCATTTTAAGAATATCATATCTAGAAGGCTAGAAGGCTAGAAGACTAAGAAGGGACCTAAGACTCATGTACCCTATGTTATTTAGAGCAAGATGTGATTGATAGCTTGAGGGAAATGAATAGTGAAGGGGAGTAGTGTGAAATAGAAGCGAGATCATTGACTACACTACTCTGAGAGAAGGAGAGAGAGAAACTGTCACTGATGATGACTAACTACACTATATTCTTAACAAAGTCTATGAGAAGATCTTCTATGGTACTGCGTACATATGAAAACGGGGTGCCTAGTCTACCACTACCTCCTTGGGGGTCAAGATGGGTCAAGTCAAATGCCGACATTACAATAAGACTTACTGCGTGATATACAGTCGTCTAGTCCGAATCAGCTCTCTCGACGCTACAAGTCGCGCACCCAAAAATGCATTTTCCCTACGATGAGGCTCTGTTGAGTAACACAGGAGAGAGAGAGCGAGCCTTACAGAAGAAATGATACGCATCACTGCTGAACTACTCCGGTAGCTGCAGTGACGAAAAGCTTACGAGATACTACGCTGGTACCATAGGCATCCCCACGACTAGACCACGCTTGGTCAACAGACGCGACGTCTATCTGGGTCGGATGATGCCAAGACGATATCGCTATCAAGCACCCAAGCATATCGGATAAGCGGCTCAGCGATGCATGGTATATGTAGAACCTCCAAGACATAAAGCCAAGACAAGAATAGAAGATGGCGCCTTCCCAGTGGTTCTGCGTGAGCTCCCTGCAGCAAGCCAGGAGCGGGGGAAGACATGGGGCTCACGGACAGGCTGGATGATAAGCCCGTGTAATATAAGGTCTCGCGATAACTTACCTTCCCAAATTTGCGAGGGTCGAGAAACTCACGGCATCATTTATCACCAAAAAACGACAGCCTCAACAAAAGAAAATGGCCGACTTACTACTCCCCGAACCGTTCGCCAGCATCCCTCGGGAGCCGCTGACCTTCAGCCCCTCTCCCATCCAGCCTCTCCCCCGCATTTCCCAAGCCCTCGGTGGTCAGGTCAACGTCTTCGCCAAGCGCGAGGACCTCAACTCCGGTCTTGCCTTTGGAGGCAACAAGACCAGAAAGCTAGAGTATATCTCACCACCCCGCCTGCCTACCTGTCTGTCTACCAGCAGCCTGACTAACAAGCCCGGTCCCCACCGGCCCCCAGATATCTCCTCCCCGATGCCGTCTCCCAAGGCTGCGACACCCTCGTCTCCATCGGGGGCATCCAATCCAACCACACGCGCCAAGTCGCATCCGCCGCCTCCAAACTCGGTCTACACGCCGCTCTCGTCCAAGAACACTGGGTCCCCGACTGGACCGACGCCGGCTACGACAAAGTCGGCAATATCCAGCTCTCCCGGTTGATGGGGGCCGACGTCCGTCTTGAACCGCTAGCCGAGTTCGGGATAGAGCATAAGCAGACGCTGGCGAAACTCAAAGATGATCTGGAGAAGGAGGGGAGAAAGCCGTATTATATCCCGGCTGGAGCGTCGGACCATCCGCTGGGCGGACTGGGGTTCGCGAGGTGGGCGTTTGAGGTGGCGGCGCAGGAGGAGGAGTTGGGGGTTTATTTCGATACGGTGATTGTTTGTGCGGTGACGGGGTCGACGATGGCGGGGATGGTGGCTGGATTTAAGTTGGTTGAGAAGTTGGAACGGGACTCGGGAAAGATGGGAGGAGAAGCTCAAAAGAGGAGGAGGAGGATGATTGGGATTGATGCTTCGGCCAAGGTTGAACAGACGAGAGCGCAAGTGTTGAGGATCGCGAAGCAGACGGCTGCCAAGATCGGGTTGAAGGAGGAGGATGTCACGGAGGAGGATGTTGTGCTGGATGATCGGTACCATGCGGGGGTTTATGGGGTGCCGGATGAGAGGACGATTGAGGCCATCAAATTTGGAGCGAGGACGGAGGCGTTCATTACTGATCCGGTGTATGAAGGCAAAAGTCTGGCGGGCATGATGGATATGATTAAGAATGGGGAGATTGAAGCGGGCAGCAATGTGCTGTATGCGCACCTTGGTGGGCAGCTGGCACTGAATGCATACTCTGCTTTGGGGTTGGAATAAGAAGATGTAAAATTCAGTCTCAATCGTCGTACAAGATGCAAGGTGTCGGAGAATGCTACAAAGTGGAAGGAAGAAGCGAGAAAGTGGAAGCAATTCACAAATCATATTTTAGCGGAAGTTGCCATTGGCCCCCCCATAGGTGAGCTCGGCATAAGAGGTGGGCACGTGGGGGTGGATCCGCCCGTTGGTGGTGGGGTCGTGCTAAAACAAATCCACTAAAGAAGCTCTCAAACGGCGCTATCGTTGAGCAAAATTTGTGTTGAGTTCCTTGCCCTCGGTGCCCTCCTTCTCACTTCAGTGTTGATCGCTGTGTTGAGAACAGCAATGGCGATGCAGGTGGATGTCATTTTGACGCGCGTTGGGGGAAGTTCCATGCGCGCGGGTTCCGAAGCTGGCCTCGCTTGGTTCCGCCGACATTCCACTTAGTTGATTCTTTACTTCGGCTTAACCTCTTGAGGCTCTAGTCCAGACTGGGACCGAGGGGTTTCCGTTTGGTCATAGTATCTCCGACCTGCATCAGCGTGTTTTTCTTCAGGGCTCCATCAAAACCATCCGCGGACCGCCTCAACGTCGCCTCGAGTTTCGACTTTTACGCACCGACGACACTGCATCCTCTCGGCCGGGGCTGAAAGAGTCATCATCGGATCTTAGAGATACCATACATATAAAGCATCTCCATCCTCTCTCTCTCTCTGTGTTCAAGTTATCCATCTCTTCACGAACCATCCGTCATCCACCTCGGCCAACCAACCAACACCAACACTTCCCCCAAAATATATCCCTCTCCTCTGGTCCCATACTTCACCCCCAACACCATACTCTGGTCAGAACAGACGATTAGCACGCACCTCCATTGCTTTTTCGTCCCAGTATGGCGCAGAAGCCTTCTGATACCCCCTCAAGGGAGGAGGATATTACAAACGTTGTCCCTTACCCCACAGCAAAGCTCCCATCAGAGAGCGAGGGTGGTGATGCCGCTCCCCAGCTAGAGGAAGGACAAGTTCCTATGCTTGACCAGGTACAATATGACGTTGACAGGGTCGAGAAAATCTACCGGTATGTCACCCATTACCTCCATCACCAGGCACTCTTTTCACCACTGACATGACCACAACAGCAAACTCGACCTCCGCATCATCCCCGCCTTCTGGGTCCTCTACTTCCTCTGCTCCGCCATCCGCTCCAACATCGGCATCGCCCAGACCATGAACAGCGATGTCCACCACGACTTGGTCTCCGTCCTGGGCATGACCGCCAAAGACACGTCCCAGGCCCTCGCCCTCTTCTACGTCTCCTACGTCCTCTTCGACCTGCCTTCCAACCTGGTCATGAGCCGACTATCTCCCCGCGCCTGGATGGCTAGAATCGTCTTTGCCGTGGGTGTCATCGGCACCTGCTTCACAGCCGTCAAAGCCCCCTGGAGCGTCAAGTTCCTCCGCTTCCTGCTCGGCTTCGTGATCGCCGGTATGTGGCCCGGCATGTCCTACTACCTGACGCTCTTCTACCCTCCTTCCCGTACCGGAAAGAGAATCGGCATGTACTTCACCGCCTCGCAGATTTCGGCGGCCGTGGTCGGCCTGGTGTCGGCCGGCTTCCAGAAGATGGACGGACTGCGGGGTTTGACGGGTTTCCAGTGGATGTTCCTCGTTTATGGCCTGCTGGGCATCGTGCTGGGCATTGCTCTGCTCTTTTGGTTGCCGGATCGGCCGCTGGCTCCGGGCGAGAAAAGAGTTAGACCTAAGATCTTGAGCTGGATGCCGACCAGCCCGGAGGCGTTGACGGGCGAGGACGCCTTGATTCATTACCAGGATCTCAAGCGGGTCTATCACTCGCGGCCTTGGAACATGACGGATCTGTGGTATGTCTTGATTGACTGGCGTCTGTGGCCCTTGGTGCTCATGTACTTTGGGGTTGTGGGTGTTGGTATCGGAACGCAGTTGTATGGGAGCGTCATCATTGCTTCCATCAACCCGAACTTTAGCGACATTACCGTCAGCTTGTTGTTTGCGCCTATTTGGTTGGTAAGTCATGGGTTCGGCTCCTTGTTCTTGTTTACGGAATACTAACTAACGTACAACAGATGGACTTCGTCGCTATCCTCATCTCCACCCCACTCTCCGACCGCTTCCACAAATACCGCTTTGTCGTCTTCTGTGCCGGTTGTCTCATCCAAATCGCTGGCCTCCTCATTGTTACCTTTGCCCTTGGTAATGATTGGGCCCGTTACGGTGGCCTGCTCATCATCGGCTTTGGTCTCGGTCCCACGGTGCCCAACTGCATGGCCTGGACGAACGAGATCTTTCAGAAGCGACATCGCGAGGTTGGCGTGGCCGCTGCCTCGGCTCTGGTCTCGGGACTTGGAAACTTGGGCTCCATCACTACCACGTACGCCCTGTATACCGGATGGCCTGAAGATGCTGCCAAGGGACCTCATCAGTACCGCAAGAGCAACTACACCATGATTGGCATTCTTGCTATGAGCATTGCTAGCAGTATTGTCCTGGCGGTTCTCATCAGAATCTTTGGCACCGAGCCGAGCCGAAGGGTTCAGGAGAACAGTGGCGGCTCTGCGACTGCAGAAATCCTGGACGGTGCTGCGTTGCGCGAGAGGCAGATGCGCGGATTTGGTGGGATGTTGGGGAGGAAGAAGAACTAATCTTCTTCACTGAAGAGAAAAAAGGGAGTTGAGCATGCGGTCTCGTCAAAAAACCATCACCGTCGAACTCTCAACGAAAGCACACAAAGGGTGAAGCTTTGTTGCTGCCACACACAACCACCAGGAGAGGGCCACATCCGATGTGGTTCATCTCCGTCGCACCGGTTTACTTTGCGAAATTCATTCTACGACAACTGTCGAACGGCCCGTCTCCGTTCACGACACGACTACGTATACGACAAACTTCTTGCCTCACTAATCAACGATGATGGGACCGGGATGAAGTGACAATGCTTCTACGCTATCACTTCTCCTCAGCCCATCGTCAGCTCAACACGTGGCAAGATTGCAACCGAGAAACAAAAACGAGAAATGAAAAAAAAAAAAAAGAAGACGAACACGAAACGAGGAGGATGACAAAAAACGGTGGCTTGCTTTTTTCTTTTTTTATGCTTATGTTTATGATACCCCATCCGTGTTTAGATACGCTGTCGCCTTTGCCGAGTTTACTGGATACCCCTATTTTCTATCTCATCAATTATCTCGACAGCGACAGTGCGCTAACGCCATCGCTGGGACGGCGTGTTGGGACCGAGTACCTTGATCCCGAAAGGGAGGCGGCGACAATGCTGTTACGCTATCGCCAATGCCGGGTCTCGTGGGCGTTTTTGCTTTTGTTTTGTTTTTTTTTGCTTTATACACATCTATGTACCCTTGCCTGGAAAGGAAGGAAGGAAGGAGAAGGGAAAACTGTTGGGCTGTTGATATACAGATAATCAGTTCATTCGTTGGATGCTAGATCCTGATCAATACAGCATTATTTTGCTGGAACTCGGCTTGGCCAGTGAACAGATGACATATGTTGATTCATCTTCTCGATTTGGTCCGTGATTTGGTCCGTTGTTGATATGTTTTGGTATTCTGCTTGGCATTTTGATGCCTTGATCAAGCAGTTCGAGCAATGATGGAATCAAACTACATCGATAGATTAAACGAAACATGGTCCTAGTTACAATAGCCCTGAAACTATGACTTGGTTCCAACAACCGTGGTCGCTCTGTCCCCATGATATTTCTTCCCAACACCTGCTCCCTCACGGCCACCCACTCTTCAACCTCTCAGCAAAGAACTCCATCATAGGCAGCACCTCCTCCCTGCTCCTGGGCATCCCATCATCCGGCCTCTTCCACTCCACCACCTTCACGTCCTCAAACTCCCTCTTGATCAAATCCACCTCATCCTCACCCACATACTCGCTCTCGCTTCCATGCAAAACCAGCACGGGCGTCTTGGCCTTCTCCCTCGCGCTGATACTAGGAATCATCGAAGGCGGCAACGCCCCTCCAATCGACACGATGCCCTTGAACGCCTTCTCCTTCTTTTCCACCACTCCCTCCTTGACCTCCTCCCCCTCTTCCACCTCCCTCACCCTATCTTCCTCCTCCTCCGGGCCCTTCCAAACCCTCACCTTACTCCCCAACCCCAACGCCACCCCGCCCCCCTGTCCAAACCCAAACAGCAAAATATCATCCAACCGCCACCCACACTTCCCCATCAACACCTCCCCTATCAGTCTCCCCATCACCACCTCCCACACTCTTTCGTATCCAGGATCCATGTCGATCTCGCCAGTTTGGGAGTCCAGCTTCAGGTCGTCGCCCCAGTGGAAGTTGTTCGTCGGGCCGCTGTCGAGAGGTAGGCCCAAGAGGGAGGGAGGCAGCGGGGCGATGCCCCGGATGGAAATGGCCAGGACCCCGGGCAGGGAGAGGGTGCGCGCGAAAGAGAGGAAGGGGGCCTCGGAATCGCCGAGGCCGTGGAAGAGGAGGAGGATGGAGGTGGTGGATTCCGGGGGGGAGGGGTAGTGCAGGCTGATGGAGAGTTGGGGTTTGAGGGGGTCGAAATCTTCGGGTTGCGGGATTCTGGTGGGCGGCGGCATTTTTGGTGGTGGTGGTGGTTGGTGGTTGGTGGTTGATTTCTTGGGAGGTTGGTTGGGTTTGTCCAGTAGCGGTTGCAGAAGTCGTTGGAAAGCTTTAGCTAGGTAGAAACGGTGATAACCTGACTGGTCTGAGTGAGACGAATGTGAAGGGTGAACTGGATGTCACGCGGTAATGGAGTGGTGAGTTGTTGGTTGGTTGTTGAAGGAAAGGAGAACGTACCACAGCTGCGAATTGATGAGATGACGATATCGTTCGTTGTTGCTCGGAGCGGAGAGTGGGTCCCGTTTCTTGAACGGGGTCGGGAGCCCCGCTTTTAACCGAGTGGGTCCCTTGATGGCCGGCTCTCCCCCCTACTACAAGTATTCACCTTTGATATCATCAACTTTCTAATGAAAATAGTTGATGACTAGGTATAGGACAGAAATATTGGTAGATGAAGTCTTCTAGTATAGAACGTGACGCTCAAATAGATTTGCCAGAGGTCAACATGTCCTTGCTATTGCCAGCGTCACCCCAGGCTACGATTCGTATAGCTTCTTCAAATAAACCATGCCAAAATGCACTTTCATTTCTTTTCTTCTGTTGGTATCTCATCTAGTCAGTCTATCACTTCTTCTCCTCCACCTTCTCCGCAAATCCCTTCACCTCCAAATCCTTCGCATCAGCATTCTCATCCGGCACCAACGGCGTCTCAGCCACCGAATCCACACCCGAAGTACCACTTCCACTCTGCTCGTCCTCTATCCTGAGATCCGCAACCTTCTCCTCAACCTTCTTCTCGTCACCCTCAAACTTGCTCCAAACCGGTTTATTCCTCTTCTGCTCGCCCGGTCCCTCGCTCTTAAAGTGATACCCCCTCGCCCTCGGCCTCTCTCCCAGTCCCTGCGGGATCTCCGGTTCGTACCTCAACGCAAACTGCCTCGCCTTCTCCTCAAAGGTGCCGTCGGCCAGCGCCTCGCGGATGGAAGCGAAGAAGGAGGCCAGCACGGCGTGGTTGTGGATCTGCAACAACGTCCAGCCCAGCATTTCGCGCGCGCAAAGCAAGTGCTGGACAAAGGCGCGGTGGTGCGTGGTGCAGGCGTAGCAGGTGCAGGATTCGGTCAGCGGCTGGAGGGAGATGGAGTGCTCGGGGGAGGACATGTCGATTCCTAGAGGCAAGAGTTCTGAAGACTCGGAGGAAGGAGGAGGGGGGAAGGTGAAGGACAAAGCGATGCCGGCGTCGGAGGCGGTCGAGAGGAAAGGCAAAAGGAAGATATCCATTCCCAAGGAAAGCTGGCGGAGGATTTGGTGAGGCGTGGAGGGCGCGGTGAGAGCCAAGCGGGGAAGGGTATCGAGGTTCTGGTAGGAGGAGGAGACGTCGGGGATCAGGTCGGCGTCGTAGACGGCTAGGCCCGAGAGGACGGAGGGGTTGGATTGGTGCTCTTCCGACAAACGCTCGAGATACTCCCATTGGATGGAGTAGCTGATGGGGAGGACGGGGGCGAAGGTTGCGATTTTGGAGTCCATGTTCTTGTACATCTCGGTGAACCATTCCTTGATCCAGTCGTCGGTGCGCTCGGCCATGCGCAGGGCGCGCTTGGACGTGGGCGTGCTGGTCTTGTGGGTGAGGTCGGCGAGGGGGATGGCGATGTCTGGGTTGAGAGTCTGGATGGCATTGATGTACTGCTTGGTGGTGACGGCTTGGAAGCCGGTGGAGGTAAAGACGGAGATGGACTGGTTCGTGTTACCCATGGGAGAGGACACAGCGGGAAGCCTCCTGGAGCCGAGAACGGTGATGATGGAGGAGGGCATGGCTGTGAAGCTGTTTAGGGGCTTGTTGATGGGCGAGGGAGTCTCGTAGATGGGGGGTGAGCGGGTCATGTATTGCTGAGGACGCTCGATGACTGTGATACTGTTAGAGTATGGTCCCACAAGTGAGGGCATCATGACTTACAGTCCTCCAAGGCCATATAAGTGCCATTGGTGTGCAAGTGCTTCTCGACATTGTCTGGGGTTACGTGAGGGATGACACCTCTCGAGGTGAGACCGAAGAAGTTGGGAGTGTCAACAGTACGACGACCTGAGAAGGCCAGACGGCCGAGTCTGGCACCGCCATCCTTAACGGCGGTCTTGAGCAGTTCAAAGGTCATGGTTGTTGGTTCATGCCCATCACTCGACATCTTTTCTGAAGGGACCCCTCTTGGTGGAGAGATGGAGTCTTGATACTGGAGTGATTGGGATGCCGGGGCCTGGAATTTTCAGGCTATGGAAGCGGCAAACGCAATGACCTCTCTTGATGTTCCCTGGCTGATGATGATGATGAGGGTTCTCCAAGACACGTTTCAGGTTTCTTGTCTGATATCACCGGGTTAGTGGAAGCTTTTACTACCTACGGTATCAAAATTTGGTGATACGCAGTTTTTGGAGGTTCAGTTTTGTTACATCGGCCAGTTCCGTTGTTGTAGCATTAACGGTATTTGCGTATCTTTGCGCATTGGTTCACCGTTCTGCTCCGCCAAGGTGTTAGTGAGGGGTGCACCCCTGTAGTTCAGGTGCTAGAACCGCCTCGCCTTGGCAAAGCTGAAGGGAAGGTGGGGGTTTCTGGATCTCTCGGGTCCCTCACTTTGTGTCAGTGCAGGTGGGTGCCTGGCGTTCCCGCTGCCCTGCGTCTGTGTCGCACCTGTTAATGTCAATGTTAAAAGTGGTTGAGGGGTGACAAGTAGACTTTGATTGTACAGCGGCCGTCGTCGACATTTCCCAGATATCACCAATGCTAAGAACGACAAAACACTTATAAGCTTTTCCAGATGGAACGCCGAGAAGGTGATGTCTCCACCATGACGAACAGGTTGAGCTGCAGGGACCGATTGGTAATGATCGTCAACATGTCCCATTCTGCCCTGCCAGGCCTGTGATTCCTCTGCTGGAAGATTGCCGTTGGTAACAAACATGACGGTATTCCCGTGCCGTACCCCGTAGAGGTACTCAGGCCCCGTGCGCACCGTCTTATCCGGCCACTGCGGCCTTCGGGCACCTTGCGCATCAACTTGGTTTCCAAGACATTGTTTGAACATCCCTTTGCCTTGTTCTTGTTTCCCTTTTCCACCTCTTTTTACATGTTGAACATATCCTCATACACTCGCAGGTCGCAGATGCTTTGTTGATCTTTTCGTTTTGCTCGTTGACTGCATTGATACCCCCATCACTTGTTGACTCTTTACTTGTTTTGTTTTGATGCGATTCGTCATAACTTGTCCATCAAGGTCTTCGAGGTGATCTACCCGATATAAACAAAGACTTCAATTGGATACCCAGCATCATATAAACACGACAAGACAATGGTCGGAACCCAAGACGGGGCGACGTCCCCCAAATCCGCTCACCAAGTACACCACGTTCAAGATCCCGAGAGCCTCTCTTCCTCCTCCTCCGGTTCAGACAACAGCGCCAGCAGCAGTAGTTCCAGCAGCGGCACCGGCACTCCGAACGTTGCCAACAGCGCAGCATTACTGATCGCAACCGACCATCCCGACGCACCACTCCCCGAAGTAACCCTCGTCGAAGCCCTCGAGGCCGACAGCTCCCCGCCCACTCCGCGATTTATCCAAGATGCCGGCTCATGGAAGAGGTGGAAATGGGTGCCATATCCCGTCCGGCGCTCCATTGTCGCTGCCATTCGATGGGCTCACGGCCCCGTTAATCCTCAGCGGTTCCGAATCAAGCCGCTGTTCCCCAGCGTCCAGTATGCGCCCATCCTTCTGTTGGAGAAGAAATTCCCACGGTTGAGGCATAGGCTGTGGCTGATGTTTTTCTGGATTGCCATATGGATAATCACCTTCGCCTTGGTCATGCGCAAAGAGTTGGATGTGGACGAGATTTCCGGATGGGGCAGACCCGTCTCGATCGGCTGCGGCGCTGCCTACTGGGAGATGGACAATGGGTGCGGACTCAATGGCATGCAATGTCGGCCCTTTACCAACTCCGGGTTTGCCTTCAAGTGTCCTGCCAACTGCGCAAGCTACCAGGCCTTGAACCCGCGCGCTGTGGGTGACCAGGAGGTTGTATACAGGCCTCTGATCGTTGGCGGCCCGCCAGCCACAGGGGACGATATCACTCCCATCTACCGCGGCGACTCGTACCTGTGCGGCTCTGCCGTTCATGCCGGCGTTGTGTCAAACGCGCATGGCGGCTGTGGTGTTGTGCGGTTGATCGGAACACAGAGGAACTTCAGCAGCTCATATCGGAACGGAATCGAGAGCATCGCCTTCGACTCTTACTTCCCACTGTCTTTCACCTTCGAGGAGGGCGTCCAATGCTCAGCTAAGGACATGAGATGGGCACTCCTCGCCATCTCCGTGGTCTTTTCCACCGTGCTGTCCCTGCTCATCACATCCCCCGCCCTCTTCTTCTTCCCCGTCTTCACGGGCATCTACTGGACCGTTGGACTGGCTACCGACCCGGCCAACATCACCGACGTGCCCTCCCTCATCTCGCGCGAGCTCGGCGCCTTCCTCCCCGCCGTCCTCGTCGCCTGGGTCATGTACGACCACATGGGCATCCGCCGCTCTCTAACCGGCCTAACAGCCCAATTCGAGAAAACCGTCCTCTGGCTCGGCGGCTGCTGGGTCGGCGCCTTGACGAACTACACCTTCGACTTCATCCCCATCCAGCGCCTCACACCCCACGACCTGCAACAACAGCCCGGCGCGCGCGCCGCTCTAGCCATCATCATCATCGTCTTAACCATCATCGCCGCCTCGCAGATCTGGTTCTTCCGGCAGGAAGGCCGACTCCTCCGCTACCTCAAGTTCTACACCATGGTCGGCGCCGTTCTCATCCTCTGCGTGATCCTGCCGGACCTCAAGCTGCGCATCCACCATTACATCCTCGCCCTGTTGCTCCTGCCCGGAACCAGCATGCAAACCCGTCCCTCGCTGCTCTACCAAGGTCTGCTCGTCGGCTTCTTCATCAACGGCATCGCCCGGTGGGGGTGGGATCCCCTCCTGCAAACAGCTTACGCCTTGCAGGGAGACGCGCAGCTCGGCTCTCCCCTGCCAGCCATCGCCGCGCCCGTCATCTCACTGGGGACCAACTTCTCGTCCATCACCTTCACGTGGGGTAAGCCGCCGGGGTCGGTATACGATGGGATCAGCG
>HF970755.1:16299-33158 GCA_000604205.2 Neurospora africana FGSC 1740
TGCTGGAATGAGTTTAAACCCCCTGCTCTCCTCGCGTATTTGCTCGATGGTAGAATCTGGAGGTGGGAGCTCCCTCAAGATCTTTTCGAACGCCGCGATGAAGTACACGTACCACGCGCACGCCTTCCTGACGTCTCGGCCACTACCACGCTTTGCAACATTGATTCGCTTGTGGGACTCCTCGGCAAGGTCTTTGAGTATTTTTCCAAGCTCGCTACTGAAATCGTGTATGTGCTCCGGGTCTCCTAGAAGAAGATTCGACCAGATGTAGGCCGCCCTCCTTCTTGTAGAGGTATCCATGTTTTGCCGCATCCTGATCGCTGGGTGACAATAAGGCTGAGGAAGCTGGTTGAGCTGAGGCTAAAGGCTGACAACTTGTCGATGAGCGACAGGCCTGAAAGTTGAGGATGCCCGATGTGGTTGTTGCCGTGTTGAGGGTTAGAAAGAGGAGGAAACGGTAAAGGGCGGGGTTCTTCCTTGTTTGCGCTTACTAAGCACGCACCCTGTACACGTAGCGGTTGCACATGCATCATGCACAGTACATTACACTCTACCCATCTAATAAAGAAATTGTGATTTTTAAGGTCATGTGGTCTGGATGGTTAGGAAGGTGCACGGTCGTAGCTTCCAACCGCATATGTACACCACAGCAGGCACATCTTACACAACTGGAGGCTATATGTACAAGTACATGCGGTAGGTAAGGTAGCCAGCACAAAGTAGAGGTACCTCACGCACGGGAAGACATGCCCACGCCGTACCCTACGAATGTCGACATCTTTCATCCTATAGACTCAATTACCATCCAAAACCTCGTATCAAACAGTCACTAGTCCTCATCCCATACACACCAAAGACCTTTCTCCTTCCTTCCAACTTTTATCAGCCAGGTACTTCCAAACGAAGCGCATTCGCAGCATCGTCCGATCCTGACGACATGTGCATCCAAACACCATTTCCGATATTCTAGAAGGGAAGCAGAGGCTCAACGGACGAAGAAAGAAGAGGAGAGGAAAGGGCGGGAGTCTAAGATGCTATTCCAGTCAACAAGATCTTCCATCTCCAACCATGTCCTTCTTTACCTAGGTACTGTAGGTTCCTCATCTATGTTGTCAACACCTATATGTAGGGGTCCGGTCTAACTTCAGTACAACTTTCATATTACCGTGGTTTGCTACTACATTCCAAGTCCCAGTTTGCGCGGCTACATCATCTTGCAACTTCCCGGCTTCATACTCCTGTCCAGCTCGTCCTCTGTAACTGGATGGCCCTTTTCCCGCAGTCTCCCTTGCAAAATAACTACCTTAGCGTTCCCTCGAGTATAGTACTGCCGTTGCGTTATTGATTCAAGTAGCGTACTACCCGCTTGAAGGATTCTTCGGCAAGGTCGCCGAGGACTTTCTTGAATTTACCGGCAGAGGGTCCCAACGTGGCGTCGTCCAGAAGCATCCACGACCACATCTTGGCCGCCTCTCTTCTCGCATCACTGTTTTGCGATATCTTTTCGGTGAGCGCTAAGCTTGGAAGTTGGCGAGGGTTGCTGTTGCATGTGTGTTGAGGTCAGGAAAGATGAAGTAGGAAAGAGGAAAGGAGGCGTTTAATGTTATTCTCTTCATACCTACCACTACCTACCGGGACGCATTTCAGCTGTAGAGGTACGTAGGTAATTTTCCCCGTCCCTCTTCCAACGCGTATTACCCTAGATGGCCTGGACTCACCCAAACGCACCCCCCTCGAAATATATACTACCATCTAGACGGGCACATGCACTCAGGCGGAAGAAAGTGTCTGTTAAGATATGGGAGATCTTTACACCATCCATCTATTTTTCTTTGGTTTATTCCAAGTTAGCTTATGGCTTTTCAACTCCTTTGGTATTGTAAAGGAAGTGTACTATATGACGAAGTTCGTCCTCAATACCCGTCCATCCTGCTCTGAGACTAGAGGATGGGGATTGGTAAATTACAGTGAGGTTTGGCGATTAGGCTGCCTTCATATTACCTCTAACCACATACCTTAGCAGGTACCCACCGGCAATACCTAAGATGAGCGTACGTCAACTGTTTGCTACCGACCTAGGTACCTCTAGGTAGGCGTGCGCATATGGTTACTGCCTACCTATCGGAGCGGTCGTAGAATGAACCGAATACGTATAGCCCAGCACCTCTCTTTATTGCTGGGAAAGGCCATTACGAAACTACCTACCCTATACTTTAAAAACACTTCTCAGCGTCCATTAGGGATTCGTCCATCTACCTCCAGCAGAGGCACTGTCTAAAGGTTGGCTATAAATGCATAATAAAGACCCTTGGATACATAAGAGTGTACATCTAGAGTGTGATCTACTGGACCGTAACGTGTTCAGGGGCAGTTTACTCTTTTGATCATTTGCTACTATCAAAGATGGCGGATACAAGTCGTTCCTTTCTCAGATGTACCTTTTCAACACCCGTTTATAGCGGTCCGGTCACTTCATTGTATGCCCCTAGTTTTCACATCAGGGGCACCCATGTGCACAATGACTTGTACAAATCTCTAGCTACCGTACATTAGAATGGCTTGCTACTACATTCTAAGTCCGAGTTTGCCCGGCTGTGCCTTACAACTCCTTTCCACCTTTTACCCTTGTGCACAATTCCTTAATTTCTTTGTAAGAAACCCTTCTCACACTTTTTCTTCTAGCTCAGTCCTCAAACAGCTAGAGACTGCCAGCTAGAGGTACCCGACATTACCACCAGCATCCTTCACTGCCTCCCAATGGAACGACCAACGTTCTTATGCCAAAGTTGGCCTGCCAAGACACATCCATGTCAGTCAACATCATCGGCATGGCTAGGTAGAGGTATCTCAGAAATGACAAAAGGGGTCTCACATACCTCTACCTCATGTCCCTTAAAGGTACATATCAAGCGGCACCGGCCTCGCACTAGGGTCGCCCTTACCACCCCTACCGTCGGCCTTGGCACCAGTAGTGCTGGTCGCAGGAGCGGCAGGCTGGGCGAAAGCAGGAGCACTTCCGGCGGGAGCACTTGCAGAATGGACCTGGATTGTAGCCGGACCGTTGAGCGAAAACTGGTAGGTGGCACCGACATCAAAGTCGAGTTGGACAGAGGAAGGGCCGTTGCTGTCGATCTTGAAGCTGGTCGCGACTGCGGAGGCGTCTTCACCATCTGAAGTCTTGAAGCGCTTGTTGGCGTTCGGAGCGTTACCGACATGGATGTCTTGGTCGTTGGTAGGGCGCTTGTGGTTGTTGTTGTTGTTGTTGGCGACGGGGTTGCCGAGGTTGCCCCTGACTAAGGCGGTGCTGTTGGCATTGGCGACGGGGTTGGCGCTGATAGCATTGGCGGCGTTGACAACATTGGGATTGTTGGCGTTGTTGGCGTTGGCGGTGCTGTTGGCATTCACGGCACTCGTGTTGTCCTTGAGTACCTTGACGAAGTGCACATGCCAGTTTGCACCATTGACACCGTTCGCGAGTTTCTGGTACTTCGTCACGAACTCTTTCAAGGCGGCGGTCAGCTCCGCCTCTCGCTGTTTGCGGACTGTAGGCTCGCAAGCGGAATCTGCCACAAGCTTCGTCGCCAAGCTTGTTACCGACCTCGACATGTTTCTGGTACCGAGTCCGGGCATCTTGTTTGCGTGGTGGTACAGACGGAGTGTGCAGTGCCTAAAGGAGTGTCGATGGCAGGGCCAGAAGTGTTGTTGACGAGACTGTGTACTTTGGGTTTGGAAAGAAAATAGGGAGAAGTTTAGCTTGAATTTATACGTCGGATCTGGAATATTTGACGCTGACAACCTAAAGGTTTAGAATCCCATAGTGCATGTGAAGACCGCGCGGAGGTTTGGCCCAAGGGCACCGATATAGCCTTCCCCACAAGAGCTTGCACTCGAGAAGATCTCTTCCCTTCATCCCATAGCGGTAGGTGAATCAAAACCAAGAAAGACGCCTTCATCGCCAGCACGACTGGGACACTCTTCGCGTGAAGTGGCCGGAGGGACGCAACAAGGCTGCAAGGCAAACACAGAAGCCTTAGCCTCGGCAGAGGAAGGTTTGCTACGAAGGAAGGACCTGAAAGCCCAGAGCATTGGCATGAAGAACATGAGAATGAATGGCTGGGCGTTTGCAGAACAAATTAACGGCATTCAGAGCAGTGCGGCCCTTCAATTATCAACCAGTTCCCAGCAAAAGAACATGCATACACGTTACCAACACCTCAGTTCTGTCGAGTGTCCACCAGCTTTGGCCATTTGATACCCCTATTTGCCATCACCCCTATCCAGCAATGCTTCCTTGGGAAACTTTCGCCGAAGATGCCTCTACTAATACAATCCGTCACGGTTCCTCCATCGGAAAATGCCATGCTACCTAGAGGTATTTGCTAGACTCTAGAGGAGACGTTTAATCGAAGAGACCTGCGTAGCCTACATCCTCCTCGGACTCCTCCTTCTTTTTAGTAGCGCTACCAGTTGCAGTAGCGGCAATACCGCCGGAGGGGACGGAAGCGGACTTGGTAGAACCCTCAGCGATTAACTATAAGATCTCATATTAGCCACGTGCGCCCGACACCCAAGTTTGCTTTCCAGACGATAGTCGTACTTTGTTGAGGGTATGGACCTGGACTGTAACCTTAGCCGGGCCGTTCAGCAGAAACTCGAGGGTCGTTGTAGTGCCATCTTTGATGATGCGAGCTTTGTAGTCGCCTTGGGTGTCGACTTTGAAGGTGGTGTCGGTGGAGGTGTCGGTGGAGGTGGCATCGACGGGCTTGCTGGATGTCGGAGTGTTGTCATAGGCAATGTTGGCATTGGCAGGGTTGGCATCGGCAGCGCTGGCATTGAGGGATGCGGTGGCAGCGACTGGCGATTCAGTGCGCTCAAGCTTCATGTCTTCAATCCTCTTGCGTAACTCTTCGACACTATAAAATACGGGCGGCAGCTCCCTTAAAACCCTGTTGAGGGCAGCGACAAAGTAATTACGCCACGCGATACTGTGGTCGTTGCTATTCCATAGTGGGTCGACTCGCTTGCTCCACTCCTCGGCAAGATCTTTGAAGGTTTCCGTTAAACTGCCCTGATCATAGTCAGAGTTGTTCATAAGAAGCTTCGACAACTCCTCGGCCGCCTTTCTTCTCCTATGCGTATTATACGACATCCTGATTGCCTGTGACGCTGACGGATGGTTGGTCTGAGGAAGCCGGTTGAGTTGATGACCTGGGACTCCTGCAGAGGGTTGTGCGGAGGTGCGACTACTGTTTGTTGAAGGTGGACAGTCAACGACGGGAAAAGCTGGATGCTGTAGTGGTAATGGTGAAGTAAGAACAGGGACCAGGCTAGTCTAAATAGCGGACAGGAGTGCTGGTGGAGATGTTGTGTCGAAGAGAAGCAAGGGAATGGAAGTAAAGAGAAGCTGTCCCATGGCAACGTTTGTAGTCTTTACTCAACGGGATGGACATACATGTTATTCCTTTCTTGACCTTTCAAGACCCAGATGCAAGCGTCCGGTTGCTCTATTCTGCCTTTCACATACCTAAGACCCTTGCCTGGAAAAGCGCCTTTCATATCCTCCCACCGCAATCCAAGCAAACCGCAAAGGTACCTCTACCTATCTCTTCCTGTAGACATCCGTAATCTGAAAGGGGCGTTAGAACTCTCCAGGACATTGTCTGTTGATTCGTTGGGCGAGAGTCAATGAAGAAGGAAACAGATCAGGACATCAAGTACACACTGATGCACAGGGAAGGCAATCGCCATTCGCCATCAAAGCGATCAGTGGTTGATGGAGAAGGATGCCCTTTCCACTATCTGCCATCAAGGAATTCTGCTCCATCTATCCCACACATGTTGAATGACCCATCGGCTGCGGCGAAAGCAACGTAATTTCCCCGTCCCCTTCACAGTGCTTCCTTAGATGCCGGAAAGATCGATGTCAGTGCCCGGGCGTTCCAGATCGACAACGGCTGCTCTCTGCGTTGGGACCTGGTGGAGAAGGTGCATGTAGGGGATGAACATTCCAGAGGGGTAACCAGAAGCTCCTTCCTGCTCGCCTGGATTCCGAGGAAAGATTAATGTCAGTTTCTGAAACGTGAGGGAGGAGTCTCGGGAAGGTGATAGAGGCAGTGCCAAATAAAATGTTCAAGAGGGGTAACTCACCAGATGCTCCTGCCCTTGCAACTCGACCAGCAGACCCCGCTTATCAGTTGTCACTCTCGTCGCAGTCGACGACGGCAGCAGCGGAGACAGCGCTTCCCGGGACCATCTTGACCTGGACTGTCGCAGGGGTGCTGGAGCTGAACTCGGCGCTTGGGATGTCGCCCTCGTAGACGCGAACGGTGTACGGGCCTTTGGCGTAAACGGTGAAGCTCGGTGTCTCTGCTTCAGTCTTGACGCGCTTGGTTTAGTTCGGGGTGTTCAGGTCGTCTTGCTCGGTCGCGGGGCGCTTCTTGTTCTTGTTGACGTGGGTCCTCGGCCTGGGAGTCGCGCTCAAGGTAGCGGAGGACGGGATTAATACGGCACGTGACTGCTTCCATTCCGTTGCAATACCATCGTCATGAAGAAGCAGGTGAACCACCCTGTACAGATCCTGAGTACTGGCCGGCATGTCTTTCAAAATATTGCCAAGAGACAAGAGGAAGTACACATGCCAGACCTCACTAGACCTATCCTTGTGCCTCCGCATTTCTAGGTCCAAGTATCCGTCCTGCTCTTTGGATGAGAGTTCGAAGTATGTGGCGGCAAAATCTTGGAGGACTTCCGAGAGCGCCTGCTTCCATTCGGGGTCCGCCGGCGAAGTGTCTTTGCTGAGGATTTCCCGGAGACCGTCTACGGCCTGCTTCCGCGTGGCCATGCCTGGTCGGGGTTGCGGCATGTTGAGCGGGAGGTGATGTGACAAATCTTCGAATTGGAAAGAAGGTTGCTTGAGCAGTCTGAGCAAGGAAGAGAGACTCAAGTGTTGAGTCTTTGTGGTAGTAGGTGATTGGTCCTGGATAAACATTTTCAAAGTTGGCAAGTGGGTCTTTGACGTTTTGTTGTTATTGTCAAGGACTGCGACTGACAAACTGACAGTGGAGATATCTCGACGCGCCTCAGAACAGGAGTCAAGGTCCCACGTCCCAGGCGACAGGTAGTCAATCACGTAACCTTCGACTGTCTGCCTGCGGAAATGTCCCTTCCGGGTTCGTAACTCGTTCCATGTGATGTCTAGTCCATGACCCTCCCATCTCAGAACCTCTCAAGCTCGACAGCATGGCAAATCCTCGACAACTGTAACAGTAGGTACTATTCCGCTCTTGTTTCCTCTCAAAACAGCCACAATCCTCTTCCGAAAACATGTCCTTTCGCCCTCGCTGGCCTAGGTATCCTCCGATGCCGAAGATGGTTTACGTCTCTGCATGTCCATAAAGATCTCTGTTAGTTGGTGTGATAGATACGTTGCGAAGGGTGGTGATAAGGATGTTGCGAATTCAGTTTTCGGAGGAGTAACTCACAGGGGAAAGTGCTCCTTCCAGCACCAGGGGATAGCTAGGCTGGGCTCACTTGCCGCTTAGAGATCATCATCGTCATCGTCGGCAACAGTGGCATCGCCTGCCGGACCCAGCTTAGCGACAATCCTCGCAGAGTCGTCAAAAGTGAACTCGAGAATGTCCAGCCCACCATTGACGTCAGCATGGGTCTGGAAGTGGCCACGGAGTGGGTGAAGACCGGTGGGATGAACTCTGAGCTTGGTAACACCTCCGACCTTGACGAGCCTTTTAGCTTCCAGAGTGCGAACGTTGCGGCCATCTTCGTTGTCTTCTGTGCGGCGTCTCTTGTTGATAGAGGGTTCCTCTTTAGCTGCCGCTTCCTCCTTGCGCTCAAGCGCTTCAACCGCCTCCTTCAACTCGTCGACATTAGGCGGTCGCTCCTTCAGCATGTTTTGGAGTGACTTGACGAAAAACTTGTGCCACAGGGTGCTGGGGTGGTCGTCGAATTATCGGAATCGGTGCCAACATGAACTTCTGGCGAGAGCTCATGATACTTGACGGCGAAGGCTTGGAGGACATCCACCAGTTCCTTCTCCCAACCCTTACCGGAGTGGTAGTTCAGAAGGACCTGTGCCAGCTTCTCAGCTGCTCGATCATTCGACATGACCTTGGACATGGACATGTTGATTGCGGGGTGGTACCAGAAAGCGAAGACTGAAGAAACTGGAACGCTCGCGTGGATGGAAGAAAGCAAGCCGTTGTGGGGGTGACGGAAAACGCGTGAGAAATAGAGTTATTATTATTAGCGGGAGCTCAAAAGAAGAAGAGGAGAAATACAGCAGGTGGCATTTTGCGACTGATACCTCACCTCGTTTTAAAAGGTGGTCAGGGCTTCCGCAGGTGGCAGCAAAAGAGATATGACGTTGCCAGCTGCCTGTAGGCAGGCGGGAGCATGTTCTCGCTTCACCTTATCTCAATCAATCCAATAAACGCGTAAGAATCTTCGACGTATATTACAAGACTTGGTTGTCATCCCAAGAAGGTGTAAAGACCTTCCGTAGGGAAAACGTACACCCACCCATCCTCCTCCTCCAGGCACCCATATATGCACTCGTGTTAGCTTTTATCTAAAACGGCCCTTTTACTGTGTACCTAACTTCGAGGTTGTTGTAGTTTTTCGACGAGGATAAGGAGAATAAGAGATGGAACTAACTTATACAACCGAAGGCTTCAAAACCCATACACAAACACACGCACTTGGGGCGTCAAGGCCATATTACGGACTGGGGTGGTGATATGTTATTGAAAGTTTCAGATGAAGTATAATGCGACGAATATCGAAGGGACGGAATATCACGGCTCAAGGTGGCGGGGACTCTTGAACACCTCTAGCAATTGAGATGACCGGTCAGAGCGTGCCAGGGACTATATTGTGTAGCCCTTTGGTACTATGGGTGAAGATTTATAAACCGCAATGATCGGCGTGATCATACCAAGAATCGGAGGACAGATGAAGACCGTCGATCAGATGGAAAGAAAGAAATCGTTGTAGTAAGATGACGACAGGGGCATCGCGTGAGCAATCGAAGCTGGTTTCGCGATGGCAGTTTTGGAACTAGCAAGCGATGGATTGCTTGGTGCGCGCCTCGTTGAAAAGAGAAATGAAGAATTGAAATTGGTTTTGTGAGCAGGTCAGGTCAAGAAAACCATATCAAGGGAAGATTCAGCGCGGTGCAAGGGTGCACCTTCCTCCTTCCTTCAACACAGCGCAGTCAGACCGGGCCTCAACGTCACTGCACGGGAAACGCCTAGCAAATAACGACCTATGGAAATGCATATGCAATGAAAGCAAAAGCCGAACCATGATACTCCCGACCTGAGATGGGAAATCTGCTCTAAGGAATGTTCAATCGCTGAAAAACCGCGAGTGTCCGTCCACCCTCAACGTCGGCCTTCGCATCCTGTAAGGTTGGTGGACCCCCGGATTGTGTGTGGTACATAATCCCACTCCCAGCAGGGCTCTCTCAACAAAACAGCCTGCTTAGCATAGTGGCTAATGCGTTGCACTTGTATAACTAACCTGGTTCCTCTCCTATGGGGAATTGGGGTAACGACGACATGCAAAGATCACAGGTTCGATTCCTGTAGTAGGCATCTCTTTTTGCATTTTTTTCCGAAGCACCATCTTACTGTTCTGCATCCCTTTTTGACGTCCCGTCATCTTTCTGGTCGTGTGTCGTTATGAAAGCGTTTTTTCCCCTCTGTATAAGTCATATAACAAGAGTGAGTGAGCAATACATGGCCCGACAACACCGAGAAGACCAATGGCAGAACAACCCACAAATACTTCGAGGCTGTCTTTGTGTCCAGAGACAATAAGCCATGCCATAATTAGCTCGGCCGTCAACAAAGGGGTGGAAGTTCTTCTCTTTATCCATGGCCCAAGTTGCAAGGCCATTGTTTATGGGAACAAATCCCTTTGTGTATCCGAGTCTTCATAAACAGCCAGATACGAACACACTGTTCACTTTCGTTCACTCTTCTCTGTTCATTTTCTGTTATTTTTTCCATTTAACCTTGTATAGAGTATAGACACACCCATCGTTCATTTTCATTTGGCAACCCTCAAACTTTGTATACTCTAGAGTCTAGATACCTCTAGACACCACACATCTACAACCATGCCCCCAATCTCCTTCTCCTCACCCATCGTCAACAAGGACATACACATCGACAACGTCTCCGCCAGCGAATCCAACGCATCCGTCGAAACCCAAATGCTTCAAGCACCAGCCGACTACGCCCTCGAGCCCGCCTCCCCGCAAGCAGCCGATTACTTCCCCATGCCAGCCGGCTACCACGAAGACAATCCCGACCAAGAATTCCAAGACCGGCCCGAAGACACGACCGCGGCCGTGACGGCCGAGTTCCCCCACCACCACCTCACCTACACTTGCTACCCGATGCGTGCGCCCGACGCACTCCGGCGGAATTGGCTAAACCCCGATAGCAACGCGTTTCTTCGTCCCGGGTCCAGGGAAGACTTTCCCGATGGGTTAAGGCTGGTGTTTGTCAACTGGCTCAAGAAATACGACGTGACCTCCAAAACCGGGGTATCCGTCGGTCTCTGGCGGACCGTCGGTGGCAGCGGTGCTGACCCCTTGCTGGTCGTCATCAAGCGCATCAAAGGCTGGCAGGACGGGCGAGACGGTCCCCGGTTCGGACAGCGGACGCAGCGGAGTGCCAAGACGGGGTTAAACGACGGGCCGCCGGGCGAAGTCAAGTTCACGAACCTGCACGACGAAACGGAGCGCACGCTGCAGATGCGGTTCCTGTACACCCCGCACTTGACGAGCTTACCGCAGACGCACGCGTTTCAGCTGAATGATTGGCCGCACGAGAACGTGACGCATTTCGGAAAGTACTATAATGGCGGGACGGTGGAGGAGTTGATTAAGCGGTATAAGGAGGCGGCGAGGCCGGTTCCGGAGGCGCTGATTTGGCATGTCATTGCGCAGGTCGGGAGGGCGTATAAGTACGTGCATACCGGGCGGACGATGCCGGATCGGACGCAGGAGAGGGGGTCGGTGAGGGGACCGCCGAGGGAAGGGCAGGAGGAAAGGGAATGGGAAGAGAGGGAGGAGGAGAGGGCGGCGAACTGGATCCCCACGGCGCATATGGATGGGCATGCGGGCAATATTTGGATGCATTGGGTGACGCCGTTTGAGAGGGAGCATGATGGGGACAAGTGTC
Source organism: Neurospora africana FGSC 1740 (assembly GCA_000604205.2). Taxonomy (NCBI): domain Eukaryota; kingdom Fungi; phylum Ascomycota; class Sordariomycetes; order Sordariales; family Sordariaceae; genus Neurospora; species Neurospora africana. Next base: position 27,510 of record HF970755.1, read on the forward strand.
TGGAGCACTTTGATGAGTGTTTTCCGCAGGTGGTCTTGGGGGATTTTGGGCTGGCGGTGGATCGGGAGAGCGGGAGCTATGCTTTCAGGACGGAGGAGTGTCCGGATTTGCCGGATAGGGAAACGTGGAAGGATAAGGCCGAGTTTGGCCTGGCGCTGCATCATATGCTCCTGGCCGGCCTTCCGGAGGTGCCTATGTTCACGATGAAGCCATTGCCGAGGGACTGGGCTGAGCAGCATGATGAGTGGCTGCATGCTAACTACTCCAGGACGCTGATTGATGTGGTCAGGCGGTTTAGTCATATGGCGCACTTGTGCGACCGGATGCGACATCAATCCTGGGGGTCATCTTTCGCGGGGCTGGTGGAGGAAGAATACCGAAGGTGGAAAGACGGGTTTGCTCTCCTTTTTGCGCCTTGTAATGAATGGTTCCACCACACCATGATCGATATGGCCGATAGAGAGGTGGACGAGCGCCGTAGGTTCCCGGACGTTTATGGTGGCGTCGAGAGCGTGAAGTGGGCGACGGGGCAGCGCATAAGCACCATGCCGTATCAGGTCCCGAATAGGACCAAGTATAGCAGGAAGATCCATCGTCCCAACATCGGGATGACCTACGCTCTTCCGCTGGACGGTAGAGAGACACTACGCAGCAAAGCAAGGACCATCTACACCCGCAAACTCTGGCGACCTGTCACCGGGGCCTTCTTCCGTCACCCGCCTGACCGGGCTGACTGTGTCGACAAGGACAAGCTCTGGGTGAGCAGGACGTATCGGTTGGAAAGAATCCGGTACCGCAAGCACCGAGCCATCAAAATCGAAACCCATCTCAAGGGCGACCCCAAGCGCGAACAGGCGACCTTCACCCCGCCGCCGAGTCCCGCTGAGGCGGATGAGATAAAGACGAGAATGTTTGGGCCGTCGCCGTGGGATTCTGGGGTGCTGCAGTGGGACACGGAGGGACCGGGGGAGGGGGATGAAAGTCCGAAGTTGAGGGATTGGAGCCGTTCTAGAGCGAACCAGAACGGGAGAGAACCAGAGTCGGAAGACGACTTGTTTTACTCTCCTTTTTAAACATTTTGATAGATTAATTTAGCCATTTTCAGTGGTAGACGGCATCACTATGCTAGACTGCCCCTTGTTCGGGGTGGTGTGTTGCCTCCGGCGGCCACTCCGTGGAGGCCCTCCCGGGGGGGCCTCGCTTCGCTCGAAATAAAACCCTATCTCGTGTTTTAGTCGCTTCGTGTTGTTGTTATATAGTGCAGTGGGTTATTAGAGTTCAAATAATTCGTAAAATGTATACAAACTACCTAAAAAAAAAAGACGATTTTGTTTTTTTGGGGTAAACCCCAAAAACTGGTAAACGGTCCGCCCCGTCCTGTGTAGGATAAAAGAGTTGACGTTGAAAGAAGCTTTGTATGAAAAGAGGAAAAGAAGTGAATTGTTTGGCTGAGAGAGTGGAATGGCACTGCCTGCCGCGAACTGGTCAATGTGTCCAGGCTTGGCAGGTGTCAGGTGACCCTCCACGTGTGGCTCTCTCTCTCCAACATTCAGTCATGACGCTCGGACCAGTCGATCATGGGAAGCTGGGGAAGCTCCACAGTTTGGACATCGTCGAGACAACATTGGATCCCGGACTCCAGTCAGTTCACCAAGACCAACACCACCACCACCTCCATTCCCACGAGACGGCCGATTGCTGAGATCCACGATGGCGTCTGATTCTTCAATCACCACTGCTAGGCGTAATCCTCCCTTCCAGTAAACCAAAGAAGTATGCGCTTGCTAACGGACGGGCAAATAGAGGCCACTCGCGAGGAGATGCGCGATGCCAAACTTCCCCTGGCCTACCGCGACAGTTGCGCCCACCTCCTGATCCCGCTAAACCGGTGTCGCTACGATACTTATTACCTCCCATGGAAGTGCGAGGTACGACGGCCGTTGCCTTGGCCCAGATACATCGAGCGGAACACGGACAAGCGATCGACGAACTGACAACTTCAACCCCCACAGGACGAGCGACACACATACGAAAAGTGCCAGTACGTCGAGTTCAAGAAGCGCGTCGCCAAGATGGACGAGTTGAGGGCGGCCAAGGGTGGAGCGCGGAGTAACTGATTTAAACGTCTGGGAACGATACAAGGCGACGAGCACGAGCACGGAACACAGGACGCAAGAAAGAAACACAGCACAGCGCGAGGAAAACAGGATCGCGAGACCACACCCCGCCCTGTACATATGTTAGAGACGGGCGATAATGAGATGGTTATGGAACACTGGTACTGGAAGCATGTTCCTCAGATCTACAAGTTCGCAGGTCCATGACCCCATCCATGCGACAGGGCCCTCCAACTCCACCAGCTCGAGTCATGACTGTGGATTGTAGGGCTGTAGGGCTGAAGTCAGTGCGCACTTTTACGAATTGGAACAAAAGATCAATCGCGAGTGGTGTTACAAGGAAGGGTTTGTCTGGGTGTCAATGGATATTCGTATAGCTGGAGATTTTGACTAGAGCAGTAACCACAGGTTATCCGACGAGTCGCCGATACAGTACAGCCCAGCATCGAAACCGGAGCGGATGGAGACCCAGGTTGTTGACAACACCAAGATCAACCATCTCCGACAACATGCGCATTCTGTTTCTGGCCAATGGATCATCAGGTAATATAATCCAATACTCTTCTTACCTTACTCTTACAGCCCTTATCTGATCAATCTCTCCTCCTTAGGGTCCTGTGTCATACAGCATCGAAAAGGGACAAAAGGCTTGCGCCGGAAATGTCATACACTCTTATCAGAAGAACGGTGACAAGTCTGATGGCTTCGAGCGTGGCAAAAGTTTGTCATTAAAGCTTGGAGCGCAGCCATGCCCTTATCAATTTCGAGTTACGCCACGCACCATGATTCCGAGACACATCGTCTTTCTCGGAAAACACCATTGCCGCTCAGATGTACCGGAGATGTACATCTTTCTGTGAGTGCTACCCATCTATGGGCCTTCTCTCCTCCTTCATCAGAACCGAACCACCAGCGTGGGGTGCTATCTAGAACAGATGTTCGGTTCAAGTACCGTGTAGCCGGCGGCAAACAAGGTTTTTTGGCAGTGCCAATGGGTGGTCGTTTCAAGGTCGCGGCGATAGCGGACAGACGGCTCCTATCAACAGCCCCATGCATATGGTTATCTCGATTCCCCTTCCGCGGAGAAAGAGGTTGTGGGCTGGAGTCATTGTCCATACCCATACATAACCCTGGACTTCTGTCAGAACCCTCACATAACCCTGACTGTGCCTTATCGCTGGGGCCTTGGCCAATCTCTGCCTCCTTTCCCCTGTCAAGCCAACCTGATTCACCCCCAGGTCTCCCGCCATGGATGGTCAGCCAGGATGAAAGTCCCGAGAAAGTCGTGAGATGCGCGACCGATAAGGAAAAGTCTGGGCCGTCAAGCCACAAGCGTGGGATGACTGACATCAACGGAGATGTTCAATTCATTACATTGTCTTCACCATCTTGGACATGTCGACGACGTCAAAACATTAAAAGAGAATGGATGCCTTTGATAGTGTTGGAGGAATGACTGCATCACTAGACTCACGGTGTACTACATCTTCGGTATCCGATCAGGCTTTACAACAAGAGCCTGTCAGCCCCCGCGCCCAGAAACAGTTCTCGCTCAGCTGACTTCAAGCTGTTTGAGTTTCTCGAAGTGAAGAGTGAAGCTGAACCCGACAAATTCCTTCTGTTCTTGCTGCTCAAGCACTCCTACCTCTTATCAGCCGCCCTATCACTTACATCATCATCGACCGGATCACCGGCAGTCGGCACCAGCCGAACCTCGCCCATCACCAACGGCAATTGGCCTGCTTACACCCATTTCTGACGCTTGCCATTGGTTGTCATCCTCATCGTCATTCTACCACCACCACTACAACCTACCTTCATCCTCACCATGGTCCTCGGCTTCCAGTTCTCATTCCAACCACCACCCCTCAACCCTCTCACCAAAAAGGCCCAACGCATCCCCGTCTTCAACCCCATCGACCGCCATGGCCGCGTCTTTTTCTTTTCCTGGACGGGGTTCATGGTCGCCTTTTGGGCCTGGTATACCTTTCCTCCTCTGGTATGTCTTCTTCCCTTTTCCTTTCTTTCACCCCCCGCTTTACATCTTCTTCACTTCCACCAACTAACCTATTTCCTTCGGACAACACCAGCTCACCCACACAATCAAACACTCCCTCCACCTCTCCCCCACCCAAATCTCCAACTCCAACATCCTCTCCCTCCTCGCCACCCTCTTGGTGCGCCTCATCTCCGGCTGGGCCTGCGACGCCTACGGCCCCCGTCTCGTCTTCGCCTCCATTTTACTTCTCGGCAGCATCCCCATCGGCTTGGCGCCCCTGATCCAGAACGTAACGGGCCTCTATATCATTCGCTTCTTCATCGGCATTTTGGGAGGGTCATTTGTGCCGTGTCAGGTGTGGTGCACGGCGTGGTTCGACAAGAACGTGGTGGGCACGGCGAATGCGGTCGCGGGCGGGTGGGGGAATGCGGGAGGCGGGGTGACGTATTTTGTGATGCCGGCGGTTTTTGATAGTTTGGTGGCAAAGTGGGGGATGAGTGAGGGAAAGGCGTGGAGGGTGAGTTTTGTGGTGCCGTTGGTTTGTTTGTTGGTGTGCGCGTTGGGGTTGGTGCTGGGATGTGAGGATTTGCCGGGGGGGAGGTGGAAGGATCGTGATGGGGTTGGGAAGGGGGAAGAGGTGGTTATCGATGGTGTTGATCCCAGGTCTGGCTCTGGGGCGGAATCTCCCATGGTGACGGCGACGGCGACGATGGACGACGAAGAAAAGGGATCCAAGCCCCAGACCATCTCCGATACCGAATCCACCACGTGCACGACCCGTCCCGACGTCGAAAAGGGCGAGGTCATACCAACTTCAACCTCATCACTTGCCGGCACCAACACCACCACCACCACCACCCCCTCAATAACCACAATCCTCCTCTCCCCACAAACCCTCTTCCACATGCTCACCTACGCCTGCTCCTTCGGCTCCGAACTAGCCATCAACTCCATCTTGTCGTCCTACTTCCTTTCCGTCGACCCTTCTTCCCTGACTCAAACTTCGGCATCCAACTACGCCGCCATCTTTGGTTTTCTCAACTTTGTCACCCGTCCGCTGGGCGGTCTCATTTCGGACTTGCTTTATACCTCCTTTGGCGGCTCCTCACCTTCCTCCTCCTCCTCTTCCAGCCCTTCTCTCTCTTCTCCCTCTCCGAGTAGCAAGTGGAAAGCCCTCTGGGCCCGCAAACTCCTAACATCAACATGTACCCTCCTCTCCGGCACTTTCCTGCTCCTTCTCGGCCTGCTGCGTCCCACCTCGCTAGGTACCGTCATCGGCCTCGTCATCCTGGCGGCAGTCTTCATCGAGGCAGGCAACGGCGCAAATTTCGGGTTGATACCCTTTGTCTGGCCCGAGCGAAACGGGGTGGTGAGCGGGGTGACGGGGGCAGGGGGGAATTTGGGCGGGGTGGTGTTTGCGCTGGTTTTTAGGTTTGTGCAGCACGGAGGGCACGGAGGGGAAAAGGGGGGGTATGAGAAGGCGATTTGGATTCTGGGAGTGGTTAATTTGGTGGTGGGGGTTGGGGGGGTTGG
>HF970755.1:50246-63064 GCA_000604205.2 Neurospora africana FGSC 1740
GGGAAATCCAACCGAACTGGGGAGTGATTCGGCGATAAGATTGTAGAGAGCTCTCTTCAGAGCAAAGCAAGGGCGGAATATCCATTTGTGCGGGCTAGTGTAGAATGAGCTCAGCCTGAAGGGGGTAGATCCTTGTGCAAGAACCGACGATCCAAACTGTCGATGGGAGAGAAGGGAGAGGTTGGAGTCGCACAGCCTACCTACCTGGACCGAGATTGAACGGTGATATACAGTTCATATACGTAGCAACACGCTTTCGCAATGTCGTATCCGTCCGTTCAAAAGCTGATGTAACCTCGCCAGGCATCATCTACCAGTACAGTATCCGACTCTCGAGTCCGATAGAGATCGCCGACTTCGAGTTGGTGATCGCCTCGAGCAAGCGCTGTGGTGGATCCGGAGAGAAAGCCGAGCTCTTATCATGCGAGCGTGACTCTGAATGGGGTTAGCCAGCATCGGTTGGTCTTCCATCGTTCCATGTCTACTGGTATGGGCTGAGATTTTCTCTTGGTTGTTGGGTCGTTTCATCAGATGAAGCTGTTGGTGATAAAAGATTGCGGCTCAGGCGGCGTTACCATGTGCTGCTGTCAGCGGAATGAAGATGGCGCGTCTTTAGCGCAACGTGGGCATGTAGCGGGATATCTCGCACTGTGAACTACACGCCGCCGTCAACACTTGTAGTTACCGTCACCCGACCGACAACCTTGTTCCGTGATGTGTTCACCTGAAAGTCCATTTAGAAAAGAAGAGAAGGAACATGCCGGAAATCACAAAGAGAATTGATCAAAGATTGGCTCATCGTGTTGCTCATGTTATCATTTCTTTCATCTTTTCACACTGTGTTTTATGCCCGTCATAGTGTACTTTGTAATAAGCGCCCTGTGTGTGATCAGGTGCTGCACAGTGGACTCTCGTCACCGATCCGATCCTGTCTGGCGTACCAAGTTAGGTAACTTTCGTGCCTTACCTGAACCACCGATTGAAGGTGTAAATTACACGGACAGGTGGGTGATTTCAGTCACAGCCTCATCGAATGCCGACATCACGCCTGATATCAAGGGGGTAACTGGTAAGTCATAGTAATCGAAGCGAGCCATCGCCTTCGCTGGTTCACGGATATCGTTCGCATAGGTACTTTTCAAGGCTCGTCCAGATATTGGTCCAGCTAGAAAAATGTACGTATCACCAGACGACAAGATCGCAAGCTTCTTATTACCTAGCTTCAGTAAAAGATGGCAAAGGTGACGAGAGGGTCAGAGAGCGAACGGTATAAAGAACGATGGAAAGGCTGACTGGTCCATTTGAGAGCTGCTCGCTCACCTGCCAAGCTGTTCAAGAACTGGAACCAGCATCGTTGGCTTCCATTGCAGTCACCGGTAGCCCGGTTGTCAAATTGCTGAACACCAAGACGTGAAGTGATCACATCGATGCACCAAACCTCGGACGACACCCGCCAGCTGTCCCAGCTGTCCCAGAGGCATCGCATCGACATGCCTCCCAGTCCAAATACCGAGCAACTTGTACGCTGCATGGCGCGTCTCGCGTGTGACAGAAGCGGGTCACGGCATGAACGCAGGCAGGCTATCCAACAAGCAGTCCGCTACGGGCTCGTTTTCGGGGTTGTCCGGTCTCCGAGGATGATTCTTCATAGGTAAGCCAGCAATCCGGTGACCCTCTCCGTCCTCTGGGGTATTTCTTCTTCCCAATCCCTTGCCTTGCCTTCAACTCATCCATCAGAAGCCTCCGTATCCATCGCAAACACAACGCAAACCTCCAGATCTATCCCAAATAACTCCAATCCAACTTGTATCCAACAGGCCCTCACCACCAAGTCTCAACATGTCCCCTTCCAAGACCAATACCAACATGTCCTCCTCCACCTCCAAGATCACACTCACCAACCCCTCTATCCCCTTGGACTCCCTCATCCTCGTAACCGGCTGCAACGGCCTCATAGCCTCGCACGTCGCCGACCAGCTTTTATCAGCAGGCTACCGCGTCCGCGGCACCGTTCGCAACCCCAACAAATGCTCCTACCTCACCTCCCTCTACTCCGACCGCCACGGCGACCCGGGGAAATTCGAACTCTTCGAGATCCCCGACGTCACGGCCCCCAACGCCTGGGATGACGCCGTTAAGGGTGTGGCGGGGATCGTGCAATGCGTGGGAGCCACGGACCTGACTATCCAGGAGGCGGATAGCGCTGCTAAGGAGGAGTTGGAGTGGCAGGTTGGTTTGCTGGAGGCTGCCAAGCGGGCAGGGACCGTCCAAAGTTTTGTGTTTACTTCTTCGGCGTGGGCTCTTTGGACGCCTGATGCGAGCAAGAAGGTGACTTTGACGGAACAAAGTTGGAACAAGGACGCTATCGCCCTGGCGAGGGATAAGAAGGTTGATCCGAAGACCAAAGGAATGGCGGGGTTTATGGCGCTCAAGACGCTTGTTGAGCAGGGTGTTTGGGAGTGGGTAAAGCGCGAGAAGCCTGGTTTTGCGTTCAATGTCATTCTGCTCGACACTGTTCTTGGGGAGTGTCTCGATCCGAAGAATCAAGGGGTCCCGAGCACACCCGGTATGGTCCATTGGGTCTGGGACAACAGGCACATGGCTATCATCGACCTGATGGAACCGCAGTGGTTTGTGGACTGCGTGGACATGGCGAAGGTGTATGTCGCTGTCTTGGCGTCGAGTCCGAAGGTGGATAGGGAGAGGTTGTTTGCTTTTGGCGGACGGTATAGTTTTAAGGAGGTGGCGCGGTTGTTGGGGGAGATGTTTCCCGAGAGAAAGGAGAAGTTGGGAAGGCCGAAGGTGGAGGGATGGGATCAGACGGAGGTGCCGAATCAAAGGGCCGAGGAGTTGTTGAAGAGAGTGGGACAGAAGGAGGGCTGGACGAGTTTGAAGGATAGCGTGGAGGCGAACGCGGAGAGTATTTCAGTATTGGAGAGGGAGGGTGGCACGGGGGTGCCGCAGAGTGCGTATGCGAAGGACTGGTGAGAAATGGTGTTAACAATAGCTTTGGGATATTGGGTATATAGAGGAATACATACGATAGCTTGGTCCAACGCCTGAACATGTTGGGTATGACGATTGTTTGCGCGGCTGCCACGTGCAGCACATTTTGATATCTCTTGTCCTGGAGAGCAGTCATGGCCAAGACGGTCCGTCTTCAGGACGCCGTGGGCTGCGGATTATTCCCCACCGTCTTGTACAGATCCCTCAACTCGAACGCCTCGATTCCTCCCTCTGGGATCTCGCCAATGATCCGCGCCGGCTGACCAGCAACGATGCTGAAGCTGGGGATGACCATATTCGGAGGGACAACCGAGCCGTCAAGGACTTTGACGTAGTCCTTGATAATGGCAAACTCGCCAATGACGACTTTCCCGCCAATGTGAACGTGGTTGCCAATCTGAGCAGCTTGGACAACGGTACCGGGGCCGACGAAGACGTGGTCACCGAGGCGGAGGGGCATGAACGTGAAGACGCTGTTTACGCGCTGCCGTCAGTAATCGCAACACAGCCAAAGGGAAGGGAGAGAGTGGTAGACAAACCCCTTGTACATTCTCCCTGGCGGACGAAGACAGCACCCTCTGCTCAAGAAACAGTAACGCCCAATGGCTACGGCAGTGTTGTTGGCTGGACCGCCGGACGCGGACTGAGCCGGTGGAATCGTCCTGGCGAGGTCGCCTCGGATCATGACGTCGGGCTGGATGACTGTCTTGCCGCCGAGCATGATGTTTTGGGTGCCGACCAAGGTGGCCTTGCGGGCGACCTTGTTGCCGGTGTCGGTCTCAATATATTCTCCTCTGGGTGGTCGTCGCGACATGATGGGCGATTTGTCTGTGTGGTTCGTTTGGGGTTGTGTGTGTTTGCTGATCTTATTGTTGTTTGGTGTTGTTTTTGGTCAACAATTTCTTTGATCAGGCACCTTGACGGTTTGGCGTTAACAGCGAACGGAACAAAGTGCCGATTGACAGACAGGGATCATACTTTCATAGCCTTTAATTGGTCGATGCTGGAGGAGCTTGGGCCACTCATTGCGGACCACACGGCGGATCACAGGCGGGGTCCCCTGAAAGAGCGCTGAAAGGTGATCGATTCGCTATGGTCGGTTCCGCGTCTTCCACTCGTTGCTCCTCTTCACCAAGTCGAGACCATGTTGAAACCTTGTAGAAGCCCAACAGACGTGATGAAGACCTGCGGTGAACGAATGGAGTTCGCCTCAGTTCTAGACTTGATGCAGTCATGGGAGTATCACCCCATGTCCCTGTCTCTTGATGGGATTTATATCTGTGTTGATTCCCCTCTCCTTTGTTAATAACCTTCATGTTACTGTAAACAACAACCCCTGAATGCCCTCATTCCCATCATCAACATGTCCGCCGCCCAGAACCAGTCCCCTCAGCCAAGCACCGGCAACGTCCCAACCAGCTCCTCCGCCTCCCTCTACCTCTTCAACATCTCCCACATCTCCCACCCCTCTCGACCATCAACAACAGCCACCACCACCGCCATCGACGAACCACCCCCGGCCGTAATCCACCAATCCCGTCTCCGCGTTCTTCACTGGCTTTTCAACCTCTCCCAAACCGACCCATCGAACCCCTCCATGAACTCGACATACTCCGGCCCCGCGCTCGCCCAGCCCTTGATGCCTTCGAACAGAGCCAAGCTTTGAATGGATTCATCGCCGACTTTAAGGAGATAATCCGACAACCAGCGAGCGCCGCGACTGCCGCGGCCGGTGGACGAGCCGCAGTAGAAGATCACCTTCTTCAGTCCGGCAGCCTTGAACAGGGCATAAACGGTCGAAAGAGTGGGGTACAGCGACTGGGCGGGCAGGTTGATCGAGCCGCGGATTGTGCCGCCCTGTCAAGGTGGAAGGTCGGCGCGTTAGCGAGCTGGAGCTGGACTTTGGGGGAGGGGCGGATGCCATCACAGACGAACCTCGAAGTCGTTCCTTCGCAAATCGACTAGCACAAAGTCCTTCCCGACGACTTCATCTGTCGAACCCTTGAGCATCTCCAGCACCTCTGCGCGCGAGATGTTCATCAGGTCGGATTGAGGCTCGGGGAAGGCGGCGTACCATGGCGCCTGTGCCGCGGTCTCTTTAGGTGCTGTGGACATTTTCTCGACGATACCTTGACGAACGAACTTCAGAAGTGAATGTGTCGAACGGACTTGGAGAATCGATGTTACACGCGACGAGTTACACTGCCGTCGTGGAAGATGGAATCCGTGGAGGATCAACACACATCATCACGCAAACGAGGATACCCCATCCTTGGCGGTTAGTCACCAGGAAGGCCTCTGATTGGTCAATTCAGGGGCATGCCGAGGATGCCCGATGTTTGTCCGGAATCATCCTGGCTGTCAAAACACCACGACTCTTGGGGCATCATACAGTTGACGAAACCGTGACACCATCGAACCTTTCGCCAGTTACTGGAGACCTTTCACGAATTTAGCCTCCGAGAGGGGTCAGGACAGCAGTGGTTGGCAATCATGGGCGTCGATGGACACGGGACGCGAGAATTGGAGGATGGTTATCCGGGCTCCGGGGCTAGAGTAAGGAGAAAGAAGGGAAAAGGGATTGGTTGGCGACGGCGTGGAAAGGCCGACTCTCAAATCTTGCTGGCTCGCAACCGTGATGTCTGGTACATCCTGCGTGTGGCCAGTGGCAGTGAGACTGAATGCCGTCCTGAAAAGGAACATCAACTTTCCTTCATCTTGAAGTCTCCGGACACCCGGCGCTGGGTGTGTCTATCTTGCTGCCCGGCCTCGACCTTCCTGGGCACGATGAAAGTCGCTGCTTGTACAACGTATCGCATCACGGCCCGGAAATAAACACGTTAGCCGCGAACTCCGACTACAGCCTTTTACCCGTGTCTCTTTGTGCCTGTCCGTTCGCCTTTGCACTTGTTCGACTTGATATAAACCTCCACTACTTCCATATGACATCGCTTCCGGATCCAAACTGCTGGGACGCTTGAAGTCTCACGAGTCGAGCCAAGAAGGTTCAATAAGTTGTTGGCTGCACCTGCTTCCTGGAACTGGTCGGCAGTGCCGGCATGAAGGTTTCAGGCTTCCAGGACTGGGAAATGCGCGTCTATGATGGCCGTCCATCCCTAAGAGCATACCTATCATGTCACTTGAGGAAGCTCTATAAGAAGGGGGGAAGCGATTGACAGCAGTCGTCATTTGTCATGCCACTTGACACACCAATCCATCCATAACTGTCCAGGCATCAATAAACCCACACCTCTCATCCAAATCAACAAGCCAAACGAAAATGAAGTGCGCCTTTATCCTCCTCGCCACCCTCATGGGCGTCCTTGCTGCTCCCGCTCCCGCCTTCGATCCACAGTTCATGGACCCAAAGACCTTGGCCGCTCTGAAGACGTGCGGCGGTGGCACGGGGTATTGTAGCAGTGGACAATGCTATTGCTCCAACTACTGCGAGGTCGGGTACTGTCCTTGGAGTCCTTGCGGGAAGTGTTAGTTCAGGCCTTGAAGTGAGTGGTCACGAGTTATCATCCATAGATAGATCAGAGCGGTTGACACCTCGACCAACACCAGGAAATAGTACCTCTATGGAAGGATGATGGTATTTTCAGGTGATCCCGTGACCAGAAGAACAAAAGGGAGTTGCCCCGGGGAAGGAGTAGCACGATATGGAAGGAAGGAAGGAGGGAACCGCAGTGGAATTTTGTAACCCCGGAATGTTTTATTATGCGAGCTCCCGTCTGGAAGGAACCTGAACCATCTCGGAATGAAGAGCGCAAATTGATACGCAAAATTTTCGAATCCAGAAATTGCTCTTTTACCAATATCTCTGGAGTTTCTTGACGAATCGATCAAGCTTACTCCACTGCTTGAGAACATTATTTTCCCTCCAACAACACCGGGTATACTGATTTCCTGCCACTCCTATCATAAAGCGCCCCTCTGTTAGGATGGTAATGTACATCCGCGATTCTCGCCTCTCCCGCCCCATATATCTGCTGTCCAAGTTCTCTCCCCAGATCAACAACCGTCCCGTCCCTCAATCTCAGTTGCAATAAGCATAGGGGAGAATCTTTGCCGATCTGACATTGGACTTTGAGTGCATAGCGGGCTGGATATTGCATGCGACTTTTGCGACAGGAGTGGTCACCTACGGAAGCTCGGCAAGTCCATCCATCTTCGTTGGTCAGATATGTTGCGCGGCTGGTGGAAGGTTACTGGCGCGGCTCAAAGCACGATTGCTGACGGAAAAGATGGGTGTCTTGACAGTTCACTGGATCGTACTAATCCTACCCCGAGCACTTGCGATCCAGCGTACTCGAAATATTCCCATCCGAACACTTGAGCTACAACAATGCTTCAATATTCCGGGCATGTCGTCAAGCTCGAAATCCACGTTTTCAGCTCGAACAAACTCGAAAAAGCTCGGTCAACTTGGCACCCGGCACTTGTATCTGCCAATGTTCTTGGCTTACCTACACTGCTTGATGCTTGATTCAAGCCACCACGCAATCTCTCCAACTTCCTCGCTCCTTTCTCCCCTTCGACCTCGCACAATGACCTACCGACCATACACCATCACGGAAATTCAGGCCGTCCCATGCATGCACATAGTACTATGGCTGCTATGGGCACAACATAATAACGCCGAGCGGAATTATTTGCTCTGCGCATTGGTCTGCAGGGTCGCATTCTGGTGTTGAACCGCGCATGCCACATATGCCGTGCCGTTCACCAGCGGCGGTTGGGTAAGGTACATTAGCCTGATATATACTTCCAACGGATTTACGGTCATAACACTGGATGCCGGAACTTCGCTGCCAAAATGATTTGCACTGCCTGTGGTACGGACTTTTCATGGCATTCTTGAGCATCGAGAACACACCTGGAAGAACAAGAGAAGGGTCCATTATCACGGCTCTGGTAAACTGACAGCATATGGGGCCAGGACACTCTCCCACAACATTCAGCACAAAAGTATGGGAAGCTGAAGAACGCATGGGAGTCACATTGGGATAGCAAGAGAATAAGCTACATCGGACTGGGTCGTCAGGAGCCTAGGGTGGGTGGTGCGCCTCTCCCTCCACACCATGCATGCTGAATCAGGTCTCTTGTCCTGGGCGACAGGCTTCAGCCTAACCGGACCTCGTTCAATCAACCATTGACCTCAAGCTTCCCCGTCCAGGAGTCACAGGCTAAACCACCAATTCAATTCACTCGCTACTTTCTTCCCGGCGCAAGTCATTGCCTGTTTGGCGGCTGACAGCTCAAACGAGAGGCGACCGTCAGGGATAGATACCCCGGGGCCACCATCAGACCCCGGATCTGCATCCAGCCATTTCCTCCAAGTTGTGTTCACGTTGCAATATGGAGAATCCATCCGGCTCTAGGTCCGGCTTGCCTAGGCCAATCCAGAGCTGGGCGATCCTCCCCCTCGGATTTGCTTCTACTGGAAGAATTCGCCTGCCGCGAGATGAACACCATCAATGGGAATTGAACCAACAACAAACCATCACTCCACGTTTCCGCTCTATCGGGTCTCCCCAGCCAGTTATATTTCCCTTTCTCCATATTGTTTACTATCCGAACAGACAACATACAGCCTCACACACGGGGCTTCCTAGATACTAGACCCTAGCTGAGGAGAGATCGACCTGCCCCATCTCCACTCCATATATGCACGGCTCGGTCCCTGATATCTGTCCTTTCCCTTAGGGCTTCTTTCTTTCCCCATGCCCGGTCTCTACACCGTGCCATCACCTTCACCTGCATTACTTACCCCAATACCAGCTAATCAACAGCACAGACCGTCAAGATGGTCGGCGGCGGCCCCCAGTCTGACAATGTCATCCACCGGATGGCTATGGATGATCCCATTCCATGGTGGAAGAAGCCCCATCTGCGAAACATGTACCTGTTGCTTTTCCCCTGTGTCATCGGTATCGAGATGACGTCGGGGTTCGATTCGCAAATCATCAACTCGGCACAGTTGTTGCCTGCGTGGAAAGACTGTGAGTTCTTCAACTTGATGATAGGAGGCGTTGAAAGAAGACAAGGTGCTAACGAGAGTCAACAGACTTCGGCCACCCAACCGGCGCCTACAGCGGCATTCTCGCTTCTGCTCTCCCTCTAGGTTCCGTTCTCGGCCTGCCCTTCATCCCGCTGATTAACGATAATTTTGGTCGGAGATGGTGCATCATGTTTGGTTCCTGCATCATGATCATTGGCACTATTATCCAAGGTTTCTCGAAGAACGGTATGTCCATCACTGCTGAAGCCAGCTAGCTACAGCAGCCATCATCCCTTCTCTCAACCATACCTACTAATGTCTTCCAGCTCCCATGTACATCATTGCCCGCGCCATCATTGGTTTCGGTCTCCCCTACGCCATCGTCGCCGGCTCGTGTTTGATTGGCGAACTCGCCTACCCCAAGGAACGTCCCATTCTAACCTCGCTCTTCAACGCCTGCTACTACATCGGCGCCATCGTGGCCGCCGGCTGCACCTATGGTACACAGCAGATCAAGAACGATTGGTCATGGCGAATTCCCTCCCTTCTTCAAATGGCCCCTTCGCTCCTCCAAGTCATCTTTGTCTTTTTCCTTCCGGAGTCGCCGAGATACTTGATGAGTAAAGATCGGCTTGAGGAGGCAAAGAAGGTGCTCATCCGCTACCATGCCGAAGGAAACGCGGACAGCGAGTTCGTCAAGGCGGAAATTGCCGAGATCAAAGTCACGCTCGAGATCGAGCTGGAGTATTCGAAGCAGTCGTGGGCGGATATGATCCGGACTGCTGGTATGCGCCGCCGCGTGCTCATCGGGTCTTTGCTTGGCCTTTTCACGCAGCTTTCTGGCAATGTTGTCATCTCTTACTTCTTGGGAGACGTACTAAAGTTGATCGGTTACACAGACCCCAGCTTCCAGACCAAATATAACTTGGGCAACCAGTGCTGGAGTTTGGTCTGTGGTGTCAGCGCCGCGTTGGTGGTCATGAGGTTCCGGCGCAGAACGATGTACCTGACAGGCATCTTTTCCATCTTGGCGGTCTACGTCGGCTGGACAGTATGCACGGCAGTCTTCATCGCGCACAAGAATCCCGTAGCGGCCAAGTTTAGTCTCTTCTGGATCTATGCTTACAGTCCGGCTTACAACTTGTGTTTCAACGCTCTCACCTACAGTCAGTCGCCCTCCCTTTTATTCTTCCCCCTTGTTTCTAGAGGTAGTTCAGATACTAACCAGCGACAAGCCTACCTCATCGAAATCTTCCCCTACGCCCAACGCGCCCGCGGCATCGCCATCTTCCAGTTCTGGGGCAAGGCCGCGCAGTTCTTCGGCACCAACGTCAACCCCATCGGCACCCAGGCCATTGGCTGGAAGTACCTGCTGGTGTACTGCTGCTGGATCTTTGCCGAGGCGGCGCTCATCTGGTTCTTGTGGCCTGAGACGTCGAATCGCAGTTTGGAGGAGTTGGCTTTCTGTGAGTGTTGCACCCCCATTCCATTGTCAGGGTTGAAGGGATTCGAATTGGAAAGTGGGATGCTAACGAAGGTGATGGTGATGCAGTGTTTGAGAATAAGGAAGACTTGGCGCAGTTGCAGCAGAAGAGGGTGGAGACTGAACAGGGGGTGGGAGAGCTGGATGATGAGAAGCATGCTGTTGTTCATGAGAAGCAGGTTTGATCGATTAAGGGGAAGGTGAATGGATGTGGAGGAAGGGATGGTCTCTTGGTAGGTACTTGTTGACTGCCCCTGGTCTTCTCAAAAGCCGAACGAAAAGAAACCAAGAACGGTGCTTTTCAAAGCAGACAATTGGACATAGGATCAATGAAAGGCCGGCGTGTGTTTAACCTCCCCAAACGAGAGTTGTGACAATGCTTCATGAAGAAAATGACCTGTATTATACACTATAGCCATACAAATATCAAATGACTTGTGGGTATCTAGGCCGCCAAATGCATCCATTCGTTCATCCCTTCTTCCCTATCTCCAGGGCCATAAGACGAACTACATATGTTCCCGAGAAGAAGACAATGCGAAGCAGCTACGATGGTGTTCCTCGTCATTCGCAAAAGATATATGGATAAAAAAACGACAACGGTATCATCACATTACAAACTCTGTGTGCAATTTGACACAACATCAACCTTTAGACCTGCCAAGAAACAGGCCAAAAAGACAAAAACGCAATAACTACCCCCAAAAAATTAAGGAACGGAAACAAATGCTCTAAAGAACAAGCAGAACCAAACCAACAGAAGCAAAAAGCAGAAAAAAAAGTTGCGCCAAGAGGGAATCGAACCCCCACCTCATCCTTGGAAGGGATGAATCCTAGCCGTTAGACCATTGGCGCTTTTTTGATGTTGTTGGAAAATGTTGGATAGTGGAAAGCTTACATACACCAGGTAAGTCAAGCCATCCCACATACAGAACTGCAGCGCAAAGGACCCTCTTTTTCCTTTAGTGCTAGTGTAGCGAACGGATGACTGGGCCGGATCTGCTGTTCATCACTCACTGCTCATCACTGTACATCACCAACGTTGTAAATACAGGGATTAGAGATCTTCATTTCACGTTTATCGATTACCTTTATCGCACATCAGAAGGACTTCTTTTCTCAGCTCCATGAAGCCGATTGAGAATTCCTTGAGAGGCGCGCTTTGCTGCTTCGGCGCCAAGCATGTCCGCGTCATGCACCCCTGGCATGAGATTATTCCCACATGGTACTTGGCAGCTGTCACCTTTGCATGCTTTTGCGTGGTGCTTTGCGTGGGGTTGCGTATGCCGGTTTCGTTCCAACTTTGACTTCAACGGCCACGTTAAATTAACTCCAACTTCCATTCCACTTTACATACTTCAGGCAACCATTCCATTCAGCATGTCATCATGTTCAAAGCAAAAGCGGGGCACTCTACAGTCTCTACTGGGACAATTTTTGGGACTTGGGACTTGTACCGGACAACAGACACATTAATCCACCAGCGAAGGCAGCATGCCCGGACAAAAGAAGTTCATCAGAAGTCGAGGTAGGTATTTTCATTTTGGGTTGGTATCACTCTCCTCTTCATCCCTCCAGGCAGGTATCATCCATCAGTCCATCCATCCATCTCCCATCATCTCATCGTTATAGACATCCATGCTCATCATCCATCTTCCCATGCAGATCAAACAAGGAAAGCATTGGCACTATATACAACAACCGCGCGACCCGTCGTGGGGTTTGATCAGAAATCAAGCCATGACTGCTGCAGAGTCAGAAGCAACGAGAAAGAGAGAACTTGGTCCGCTTAGACGGAGGCGTTGGCGCGGTACTGGTTCCAGTAAGAAGTCATGCGGGTCCTCTGGCCGGCCGTGAACTCGGTGTAGCAGGAACTGTTTTTCATGTCAGTCATCTGTCGGTCATCATCTCTCTCATCCAGTCTCAGACCAGGAAAAAGGGGCAACATACTCATAAGAGTAATCCATATAATTATGAATAGGATCCAACCCCGCCTGACTAGGGCACGAATCCCTTCCCGTCGGACACCCACTGCTCGCCGACGCCTGCGCAGGCGTATCTGACACGTAATCGCCATTGCCCGTGCACCCTCCCTGGAAGGTATGGTACAGCCCGAACCAATGGCCGATCTCGTGCGTCGACGTGTGGCCGTAGTTGTAGTTGGTGAGGCTGCCGCCGGGGAGGGTGCTGTACAGAATCGAGCAGCCGTCGTAGTACCAGTCGTTGGACTTGGACGTCACCGAGGTCGGGAAGTAGCAGTACCCCAGGGCGTCGCCGAGGTCTTTGAGGATGTACAGGTTTAGGTCCTTGTAGGTCCCCTTGCGC
>HF970756.1:42381-56252 GCA_000604205.2 Neurospora africana FGSC 1740
GCCCTGACAGAATGAACAACATCACCTGCAGGATGAGGCTCTTTGCCAGCCTCTCGCCCATGGTCCGCATGCGCCCTGCTTGGGCCATGAGCCCAAGCCCCGTGATGGTGACTAAACGGCTGGCCCGGCATCAGGCATTTGACGATGAGTTTGACCCGCAAGAGCTAGCCGAAGCACGCAAGTGGCACAAGTCATTCCGGCCAAGCGCTCTTCCACAAGGCGATACCTCCTTTTCACGCTCCAGCGGGCCCGGAGGCCAGCATGTAAACAAGTTCGTCGCATCCTCCAGCTAGCTGCCATCATGCCAGCCAGGTCTTGTCCATCCAAGTTAACCATGAGTAGGACAGAGTCAAAAGCAACAACCGCATGGCCCGTCTCCAAACTGCTTGCCCACCTTCCCAAGATCTTACATGCCAGGCTTCGAAACACAAGATACTATACCAGGAGCAATGACTCTATAACTATGCATTCACAAACTGAGCGCAGCAGGAGTGCCAATCAAGCCGAGAACCACCAGAAGTTGTACTACGAGCTCCAGTATTTATACGCGACGACGGTCCCCGCAGAGTCGAGTCCTGATAAAACACGTAAATATGAGGCACTGTATGTTTTCTTCAACCCATCTGAACATTCTTTTGG
Organism: Neurospora africana FGSC 1740; assembly: GCA_000604205.2. NCBI lineage: Eukaryota > Fungi > Ascomycota > Sordariomycetes > Sordariales > Sordariaceae > Neurospora > Neurospora africana. The sequence continues at coordinate 43,021 of HF970756.1, forward strand.
TAATGCAACCCACTCTGACACTGGAGGCACTTGCAGAAAGAAAACTGCACAAGAAATTCGACTGAAGGAGAAAAAGTTCCTCAGCTCCAAGAAACAGTCCAGGAAGGGTGGAGGGTCAGACTACTAAAGTGCCATGACGATGGTATAAAACAGACGGAAACTAAGTTTACAAAACACACCAAACCGTGTGGCAGATCAAGCGACTTCTAAAGGATGAAAAGAAGTTTATTTTCTCTTTTTGTGAAATAGTCCAAGTGAGGTTGTTGAGACGCCTCTTATCGGTTATCACTTCTCTATCACTTCTCTATCAACCGTACCTGACGTATGTGATCCGTGCGTGCCTTACACTGCCCTTGTCCCTGCCAGAGCCGCAGGACGCTTGACTGAAAGCGGTAAGGCTGGCATCCGGGATAATCTTACCGCCCGGCAGAATTATCGGTGGGCATAATTTTTTTGGGCCCTTGATGGCCAGCCGTCTCGACTGTCTGGTCGCTGCTGTCTGCCCCGAGTCCGTCTCGAGTTGGAACTGGGTCTCTCTTGCTCCTCTCGACAAGTGTGACAGTCCGGGTCTGCCACCAATCTTCACCATGTCACAAAAAGTCATGTAAGTTTTCAGTCTCCCGTCTTCAATCAGATGTCTTCAGCAAATGCCGTCTTCTTGCCTTGAAACTAATCACAATCGTCTTCTTTTCTTACAGTGACTCGCGCATTCCTGCGCTCATTCGCAATGGCATGCAGGAGAAGAAGCGTAGCTTCTTCGTCGTTGTCGGCGACCACTCCAAGGAGGCCATTGTCCACCGTATGTCGACTCGTCCCAAAACCCTTTTTATCCTCGACAGCGACTGCCTTGCCCCGATAAGCTAGCTACCGGTGATGGCTGACGTCCAGCTTTTCAGTTTACTACATCCTCTCCAATGCGAACATGAAGCATAACAAGTCCGTCCTCTGGGCATACAAGAGCAAGCTTCTCGGGTTCACAAGTCATCGCAAGAAGCGCGAAAACAAGATCAAGAAGGAAATCAAGCGTGGCGTTCGCGAGGCCAACTCCGAGGACCCTTTCGAACTCTTCATCTCCCTCAACGATATCCGATATGTCTACTACAAGGAAACCGAAAAGATTCTCGGTAACACCTATGGCATGTGCATTCTGCAAGATTTCGAGGCCATGACGCCCAATATCCTAGCCCGCACGATCGAAACTGTCGAAGGTGGCGGCTTGGTTATTCTGCTCTTGAAGGGCATGAGCAGCTTGAAGCAGCTTTACACTCTTTCGATGGACGTACACTCGAGATACCGAACCGAAGCCCACGACGACGTTGTTGCGAGATTCAACGAGCGCTTTATCCTTTCCCTCGGCAGCTGCGAGTCCTGCTTGGTTGTCGACGACGAGCTCAACGTTCTCCCCATTTCAGGCGGCAAGGCTGTTAAGGCGCTACCGCGCCCCACCGACGACGACGAGGTGAACCCGGCAAAGAAGGAGTTGGACAAGGTCAAGGAGTCGCTTGCGGATACTCAGCCCATCGGCTCGCTCGTCCAGCTGGCCCGTACAACTGACCAGGCCAAGGCGCTGCTCACCTTCGTCGATGCTATTGCGGACAAGACTCTGCGCAACACAGTTACGCTGACTGCGGCTCGTGGTCGTGGTAAATCCGCTGCCATGGGTGTCGCTATTGCGGCCGCCGTCGCTTACGGTTATAGCAACATCTTCATCACGTCTCCTTCGCCAGAGAACTTGAAGACATTGTTCGAGTTTGTTTTCAAGGGATTCGACGCTTTGGACTACAAGGACCATGCCGACTACTCCATCATCCAGTCGACAAACCCCGAGTTTAACAAGGCCATCGTTAGAGTCAACATCCACAGAAACCACCGCCAGACCATCCAGTATATCCGCCCCCAGGATGCCCATGTCCTTGGCCAGGCTGAACTGCTCGTCATCGATGAAGCTGCTGCTATCCCTCTGCCCCTGGTCAAGAAGCTCATGGGTCCTTACCTCGTTTTCATGGCCTCCACCATTAGCGGTTACGAAGGTACTGGTCGCTCACTCTCCCTCAAGCTTATCAAGCAGCTTAGGGAGCAGTCTAGGACTGGTGCCGGTGTTAAGGACGCCGTTGAGGTCGACAGGACGAGTGGCAAGGCGGCTAAGGACACAGAGACCGTCTTCACTGGTGGTCGGTCGCTCAAGGAGATCACTCTTTCCGAGCCCATCCGTTACGCCCAGGGAGATCCGGTTGAGAAGTGGTTGAACACTCTCCTCTGTTTAGACGCCACGCTGCCCAGGTCCAAGCTCAACACTCAGGGGTGCCCTGATCCCTCTCAGTGCGAGCTGCTCCATGTCAACCGCGACACCCTCTTCTCCTTCCACCCTGTTTCCGAGAAGTTCCTGCAGCAGATGGTTGCGCTTTATGTCGCCAGCCACTACAAGAACTCGCCCAACGATTTGCAGCTTATGAGTGATGCTCCGGCCCACGAGCTCTTCGTTCTTACTGCTCCTATCGTTGAGGGCAGGCTACCCGAGCCTTTGTGCGTTATCCAGGTCTCCCTCGAGGGTAAGATTAGCAAGCAGAGCATTCTCAACAGCCTCAGCAGGGGCTCGCAACCTGCGGGTGACTTGATCCCCTGGCTTGTCAGCCAGCAGTTCCAGGACGATGAGTTCGCCTCGCTTTCTGGTGCTCGCGTTGTCAGAATCGCTACCAACCCTGACTACGTGTCCATGGGCTACGGCTCGAGGGCGCTTCAGCTGCTTGTCGACTACTACGAGGGCAAGTTCGCCAACCTTTCCGAGGAAGCTGGCACTGTCGTACCCAAGAGCGCTCCCCGGGTGACGGACGCTGAGCTTGCGAACGCCAGTCTCTTTGACGATATCAAGGTTCGCGATATGAACGAGCTCCCGCCGCTTTTCGCCAAGCTTGCCGAGCGTCGCCCCGAGCCCCTCGAGTACATCGGTGTCAGTTACGGTCTTACCCAGCCGCTCCACAAGTTCTGGAAGCGTGCTTCGTTTGCGCCAGTATACTTGAGGCAAACTCCTAACGACTTGACCGGCGAGCACACTTGCGTCATGTTGCGCCCTCTTGGCGATGGCACCGACCCCAGCTGGCTGGGCGCTTTCGCCAACGACTTCCACCGCCGTTTCCTCTCTCTGTTGTCTTACAAGTTCCGCGAGTTCCCGGCCATCTTGGCGTTGACCATCGAGGAGTCTGCCAGTGCCGGCGCCAAGCTGGATCCCTCCAACGAGCCTACACCGCTGGAGAAGGCGGAGTTGGACAAGCTCTTGACGCCCTTCGACCACAAGCGCCTTGAGAGTTATGCCAATGGCCTCCTTGATTATCATGTTGTTCTCGATCTCATCCCGAGCATTGCGCAGCTTTTCTTCGAGGGCCGTATTAGGTCGAACCTCCAGCTCAGCGGCCTTCAGCAGGCCATTCTGTTGGCTATCGGTCTCCAGCGCAAGGAGGTTGATGCGATTGCTGGAGAGCTCACTCTTCCGTCCTCGCAGCTTCTGGCTATCTTCATCAAGATCATGCGCAAGATCAGCACGCACCTTGCTTCGCTAGTTGAGGGTGCTATCGCCAAGGAGATGCCTCAGCAGATCGGCGTGTCGGCTGAGCACGCCTCTGCGGCGCACGATGACGAGATCATTGAGAGCAACTTCGTGCCCCTTGACCAGAGCCTGGATGACGAGCTTGCCGAGGGTGGAGATCAGGCCATGAAGGCCATTAGGGCCAAGCAGAGGGAGCTCATTGACTCCCTTCCCCTGGATCAGTACGAGATCGATGGAGGTGATGCCGAGTGGAGAGAGGCCGAGAAGCGGGTCGCCAAGGCTACCAAGGAAGGAAAGTCCAACCCGCTTGTCAGTGTCAAGACCAAGAAGCGCAAGGCCGAGCCCGTTTATGAGGAAGAGAAGCCCGAGAAGAAGGATAGGGGCGACAAGAAGGGAAAGAAGCCCAAGCATGACAAGAGGAAGTGAACACGGACTTTCTGCGACTAGGGAATGTCCTTGGTATGATTCCCACAGCTTCCACGCGCCGTCCGCTGTCCCACTGAGCTAGGACCCATACTTTGTCTTTTTTTTGCATATATGGTATAGCGATTCCGCAGTATCCTCTCGCCAACCCGGGTTCCGCTCGAAGGCCCAGTGCTGGTTGTGTGGAAGGTGGGAGTTGGCAATGTGGTTTGCGGACGGTAATAACGATAGATGGAGTCCTGTGGATGCATCATGGTTGAGCTCATAGCTCCGGCCAAGGCCGATGATTGATGTGAGGAACTCCGGAGGCCGGCCCGGTCGTGTTGGGGATATCTCTCGGCGCGGGACGGGAGCTTGTTGTTAAAACAAGTGGAGAAGTTGATCGGCCACCCCGACGGGACAGACGGTGCCAAGACACAGGAGATACCCACCATGTAAGGAGAATGCGGGGCAGCTGAAATGGCATTACGGCTGACTGCAGACATGAAACAATCTGACAACAACAAACAACACATTGCACAAATCTGTAGATATAGCGAAGATCCTTTTATGATTATGAGCCACACTTAGTTAAATACAATTCTTTGTCAAACAGCGCAAGGCGACCGGCATACGTGAATCACGAGGACGAGGCAGCCCGCTATCGATAAGTGAAAGCAAGGTACGGCATCTCCCGTCTAGAATAAACTAAATCCCTTCCCGTCCACTGGTTATTGAGGGGTCCAGCCCCCCCGCTAGGTTTATCATCCTGACAGATCGGTTGGCTTACGGTGACAGAAAGTACGAACGGACAATCTGGGGCGAGCAGCCTCTTCGTGTCACACCTCGAGCCTTGGATTGATCTGCCTACTACCTACTACCTAGCTTGTCTCGCGAACGGTCAGCCCACGGCAGCTCGATTGCTACCTTTCAACATCCCACAGCGATATATCGGTGACCGCATATAGTACGGGGCGCATCTTCTCCCTCTCGATTTCCTTCCGATACTGTGATACCTACAGCCATCCGACAATTTGGCACAGTCATCCGAATACCTACCTCTACGTCGAGTCCTCTTCTTGCGACAGTCTAGCAAGCAGATCCCGACGCCGTGCGGCCACCAGCGTTGATCGACCCACCCCTGCGGGACGCTCGCGAACAAAGCCCTTTGGATATTTGCCACCATGAGTACCGCCAACGGTCAACAACCAGCAGTGCAGCCGTGTCGATACAAAGTCGGCAAGACTTTAGGTGCCGGTTCATACTCCGTCGTTAAGGAATGCGTACACATTGACACCGGTCGCTACTATGCGGCCAAGGTGATTAACAAGCGCCTGATGGCCGGCCGGGAACACATGGTACGCCGCCATCCCTTCCATCAACCAAAGCGATGCGCAATCCGTTATCTTTTACTAACCAGCGGACTGCAGGTTCGCAATGAAATCGCCGTGCTCAAGAAGGTGTCCATGGGCCACCAGAACATCCTGACCCTAGTCGACTACTTCGAGACCATGAACAACCTCTATCTCGTCACCGACCTCGCCCTCGGCGGCGAGCTCTTCGATCGCATCTGCCGCAAGGGGTCATACTACGAATCCGACGCCGCCGACCTCATCCGCGCCACCCTGTCCGCCGTCGCCTACCTGCACGACCACGGCATCGTCCATCGCGACCTCAAGCCCGAGAACCTGCTCTTCCGAACGCCCGAGGACAACGCCGACCTGCTGATCGCCGACTTTGGTCTCAGCCGTATCATGGACGAGGAGCAATTCCATGTACTGACCACCACCTGCGGCACACCCGGCTACATGGCCCCAGAAATCTTTAAAAAGACCGGCCACGGCAAACCCGTCGACATCTGGGCCTTGGGAGTAATCACCTACTTCCTCCTGTGCGGCTACACCCCCTTCGACCGCGACTCCGACTTCGAGGAGATGCAGGCCATCCTCAACGCCGATTACTCCTTCACCCCGCTCGAGTACTGGCGCGGCGTCTCGGACAGCGCCAAGGACTTTATCCGCAGGTGCTTGACTATCGACCCGGCCAAGCGCATGACCGCCCACGAGGCTCTGCAGCACCCCTTCGTTGCCGGCTGGGCCCGCGGGACAGATGGCGCCGAGGCCGATAAGGGCGCTAACCTGTTGCCGACTGTCAAGAAGAACTTTAATGCGAGAAGGACACTGCATGCTGCCATTGATACGGTGCGCGCTATCAATAAGCTGCGCGAGGGCCAGTTTATGAACGGTGGTAGGAGCCGTGAGCCAGCGGCAAAGAAAGCTGCGGCGGCAGCAGCCGGTGCAGCAGGTGCCGGTGCAGATGCGGTGCCACCGGCAGTAGGAGGCCCAGGTGTAGATGACGGATTAGCAGTGGCGCTCGGCCCAACGCTCGGAAAAGAGGCTAGCATGGTGTCGACGGCGAGCAGCAATGTCACCAAGGACAGCGGGTACGCGACGCAGCCGGAAGGGGAGGGGGGTTCTAGGGATGGGGACGATGTTCTTATGAAGGATGCGTCGTCGTCAATGCCACCATCATCATCGCCGCCGTCGGTACCGGCGCATGCGGGAGTGCCGAGTATTCTACGGCCGGGCAGTATCGAGAATAAGGTTGTCGAGACTGGTAAAGGTTTGTGGAATGGAACTAGTGTTAAGCGATGATCACTTTTTGGGTCTTTCGCGGTTTTGATAAAGGGGACTGGTTTTCCTATTTTGTTATAATCTTGTGAGGCTCTTTCTCTGATCAGCGGGTTCTGTGCTTAGTATGGATATTTTATCGGGATTTTATACCAAAGTGAATAACCGGCGGGCGTTTTGCTTTATGGATATCTGTTACTAGTTTGCTTCATGGATCGTGGTTTTCCGTTGCTCGCTGATGATGAGGATGATGATGATGAGATATGATACCATGGGCGACGAAACTGCTGGCTTGGTGAAGAGACAGGTGATGAATAGCGAGATAGCATCTGCTAACAATCAGGAGGTTTATCTCGTTGTTCTGGGAGTCATCAAGAACCTCCAAGACGTCATTCATTGCCAGGTATCCAAGACCAAGGATTATTATGCAAGGGGAGGTTTTACTCTCTTTCTAGCTTCTATTCATTGATTCATGACGTATCAGATTGTCTTCCTTTTAAAGTTTGTTTCTCCTTTGTTCTCCCTTTGTGTACACTTAGGTAGTTGGTGGCGCCATTGTTCAAGATTTGTCGTCGTTGGGTTCGCGTCCTCCCGAGCGTTTCAGGGGTATCTTGGCGTCTGCTTGCGGCTCATGGCGGGCTCTCGCATATCATATGCGTACTCAGGTTCGCAAGGGAACAGACATAAACGGGCAGTATCACGATTTCGAAGATCCAAGCCACAGCACTTGAACTTGGGACCGTCAAAGTTCGTCAGCACTAACCAATTTGGAAGTCTTGGGATACGCGGAGAGCGTATATGTTTGAATCCTTCGAGGCTGAGAGCTGAGGCTATGGGTTCATCTTGCAAGTTGCCTGCTACCTAAAACTCAATTTCAATTTCCTGAAACTTTCCGCGTATATCTTCACGAGTGAGGTTGAAAGATGAAGATGGCCAAGTCAAGTCAACCTCGTCGTCGTTGCTGACTACCTGGTAGCCAAGGCTTTCAAATGATTAATACCTACGTATGTGCTGCGTACTATCATCTGGAACATCTTGGCAGGCATCGCCATCCCATAAGGCCAAGAGTCCCAACAAATCAACAAGATCAGATTAAAACATACCCCGAACCCCCCTGAAATGGGGATTTGGAATGACTTCTTTCATGCTCCAGATCATCATCAACTTTGAAATTTTCGGCGTTACCACATCACGTATAATACCACCAACAGGGTTGTGAACACCAGCCACCTTTTTTTTTAAAAAAAAAAAGCCATTTGAAGGTTTTTTTTTTTTTAACGTCCCCATCCATCCCCTGATCTTTGCATTGCTAGCAATAAAGTTTGGTAGGGATATGCAACTATCGAGACGCTACCGTTACGGGGATGGAGATTTTCGGTAGCGGGCCTTTTCGGTGTGTGGAGGTTTTCTCGGAGCGGAGCGGGAACCACGTTTTTTCTTTTTTGCAAAGGTGACTTCCATCGATGTCCGTTGTCCACAGCATGTCTGTCGGTCAATCGTCGGTCGTCGGCTGTTGGTTGCGTTTATTTTTGCATTTGCCGTTGCGGTGGTGTGGTGTGGTGTGGTGTGGTGTGGTGTGGTGTGGGCGTGGATGTGGTCCCTTGGTACAGTATGTAAATATCTACATACATAGTGTACAAAAGCTCAGCAGGTACCTGGAGTACTGTGACGGCACCAGCAGCTGAAGCTCATACATACCTCTTGGTGAGCTGTTATGAGGTTGTACGTGCATTGTTTGATTGGGCGGCGTAAAAGGGGAGGACCTTGCCATGACCGCCGTCAATCTTCCAATTTTCAATCTCCAGTCTTTCGATTTCAATTTCTAGAAACCTGAAAAATGACACGGATATTCCCTACACCTGAGCGTACAAAGTTGGCACCCAACTGCGGAGTTTCAACATCATCAACCATCATCATCATCATCATCATCAAACGAAGGTCACCCCTCACTTGGACCCGGCCCTCTTGATAACCCCGCCCGTGCCCGCTACGGTACTAACCCAATCTATAATAACATCAATGACAGATTGACAAAAAGGGCATGGAAGATTATACGTAAATAGAAACAGGCAAACCCCGAAAGGGAGACACAAAGAGGGGAGCCCCTTGTGAGGACGAGTTTCACCCCCACGATAGCTACAGCGACACGGCAGGGCATGGGGTGCGGAGATGCTTGTCCACCTCGGAAAACCGAAGACAGGTTGGGAAAGAGGTCACAAGAGAGAGGCAGGGAGCATGAATTCAGCCTGTCTCAGCATCCACCGTCAGCCCGGCAGGCGTAACGGCAGGGGAAGAGAACATCAAACTGACTGCCTGACTGACCGACCGTACCGATGGCGACGGTGATCGATCGGAAGTGGCTTTGAACATGCGATTACAGACCTGGTCGGGAAATCCGTATCGTAGGTGCCGAAAGACGGGGAGCAGACGCTACGGTGACCGCCTTTCCTTGACACTAAACCCAAGTGGGAGTTTGGATGTGCCGTGAAACTGGTGCTTGTCAATGTTCATAAGCGCCCGCAATGTTTGGGGTGGCCTGGTCGGCTTTAACTTCACCCTTGATTTTGGGACTCGAGCGGGATGTGGGCGGGCCATTGGGCCATTTCTGTCCGTACTTAGTTCTTTGAAGACATGAAAGACAAAGGGAAGTTTGGTGACCAGTGGCGTTCCCATTGTGTTGATGGGTTACAAGAGGCCAAAAGGGGTATGAAGTCTTTTTACACTTATTCGGTATGATTTGAGTCAAGTGAAAGTTCGACTGGGAAACACCCATCATGCGGTCGAATCGAACGGCACTCACATCACAGGGTCACGCCCAACCGCGCTGCGCTGTCCCTTGCTGCCGATGCACCCACACGTTTGTACCTTTGTATCTTTCCCAACCTTATGAACGGCGGATCTTCGGCATCAAAGTTTTCCGCGAACAAAAACTGTGAATCCCCTGCCCTTGTCTTGTAAAAGTCCGACTAAACATTAACCCAATAGAGCATTGGCGGAACCGAAAATTACGAAAATACCATGCCAAGCTTCCCGCATGAAAACCTCAACTTCTCTCCATTTTCGAAAAGTTCCTCTAGCGCCCGAGCTCCGGACCCAGAGACACACCGAGACTCCACTCGTGCTAAGCGCGGAAGGCTGCGACTTGGCATGTGAAGCAAATGCAGCTAACGATGCCCGCTCCTTCAGGATTGGTCGATTGGTTCGGGAGTTGCATGTTTTGTGAAGAGACTAGGAAAAGTCGGAGTTGACACTTGACAGCCTCATGATGCATGCAGCTGGTGAAGTACGGTGTGCAACTAAAAGAAGGTCTTTTGTTGTTGAAAGACAGCTTTCGGAGCTAAGGTTGAAAGCTGAAAAGTTTAGTATATTGGACCGAGATCCGAGATTCAGTCTTGATCCCGAAAGAATACCGGTCAAGTACCGGGACCGGAGAACGGAGCACGGAGCACGGAGCACGGGGTTAACCGCCGACGGTGAAAGGAAAAAGCCTCCGTGTTTCAGAGAAGGCGGCCAGGCAGGTGGCCCAGCAAGAGGCATGGAAATCCGCAATGTTGTGCAGCAGCTCGGAATAATCAAAGAAAGGCCAAAGACTGGAAACCCACGTGCGACGCAGGAACAAGAGGGTTTGAGTTGGTGGCTGCTGGATCTTGCTTTGATTCGCCGATTTTGGTTTTCAACGTCGGCCAGAGAGCTGTTGCCAAAACTGGAATATAAAATCTGCCTCGCCGCTTTTTCCAGATGCTTTTTAGTGTAGAGCGAGATGATCCTCTTCAAATGATGGGTGAGGTGAGTATGAGGTACGCACCCTCATAAGGAGAGACTTGAATCTCTGATGAGCGGCTACATCCATGTCCTCCCGTCTACGGATCGCCTCTGCATATGAAAATTGTTTCGATCTTCGTCTCGCATGGAAAGAAACAAACAAACAATCAATCAATCAATCAAACACAAGGCAAAAGACGCTCTATTTTATTTTCTACCCGAGTTTGAGTTTCCCCAGAATGGAACCTTGGTAGCAAAGGACACAGACATGCAGACGGTACCACTTACAATGTGGTACTTGGCATTGTTGCGGTTCCGAAGACAGTGAGTTCGGTGAGTTGACTACATAAACTACCAGACGGGAACCAACCACCCTGCCAAGGAACAGGGACAGAAGGATAGGCGCCTTCGGTGATGGTGATGCGACGACGCCAAGTGGACAAATGTTGCGACGTAGGTAGTACGTTACAACGCGAGCGCAAAGTGCACTCGCGTTATTCGCGACAAGAGCTCGCTGTTGGGGCCCAAGAACCGGGCGCTGCGGTTGAAACCTGAAAACAGGAAATTACGTGAACCAAGAACAGAAACCCTTGCAGCCCACCCGACCCGGCCGGGCCACACCCTTCATCACAACAGTCCGCGTACCGAAGAACGGTTACAGTACTATGAACTGAAGAGACTCCCGAAGAAGCCTATCTAACTGTAATCTAGGAACTGGCCGACCAGTGGGAGGGGGATGCGAGGGTGTTGCGATTGCGAAAAGTTGCAAAGGGCTGTACCGGATCGCACGGATCACCTCAATGTTACGGTTTATTGGACCCTTGAGCACTTGACGGAACCTAGTGTGACCGTTGTCCGTCGTTTTCGTCGGCGTTGTTGTTGGTTCAAGATGCGGGTGGCTTAGGTCTTTTAGATGATTCGCATTGGATCTTTCGGACTCTTCTTCTTCCTTTCTCTGCTGGTGAGATGCGCCACATTTCAGGACCTATCAGCGTCATCGTTTGTTTCGCTCGAGTGTCTTCTGTTACACACAAGTTCCCCGTTTGTCATTGGGGAGAGTTGGAGAAATGATATCAGATCCAGTGCACTGCTCGTCAGCATCAGCTCCATAAGGTAAGCTCTCCTAGGAGTCATGATAATAAGGATGTTTGCACGCCATCTCTTCAATGCTTTGAAATCGGGATCGAGCAAGAACGGAATAGGCACACACTCGGTTAGATGCATGTTCTGATGTGTGGGAAATGCAATGTGTAATTAGCGGTGATCTAAGCGTGCAAGTGTCGGGCGACTCGTTGAATGCGCACATGTCCATGTCCCCGTCCCTGATCCATCCCGCTTGACCTCTTTAGGATGGCACGGGAGTCTGTGGGTTCGGTGGTGCGCCTGGCCAAGCAGCACCCAAGCAGCGCTGCCGAGTTCCTTCCATAGGGCTTGGCGTTATTTCACAGGGCCTGAGTGGGCGTCATACCGGACCTTTGCGGACCTTATGAATAACCCGTCGCCCACTCAACCGTCCCCGCCGTGGCTGCCAGTCTCACACCCACTCTTCTCACCAAAAGGACGCAGCAGGGCCCTTTTGCAGCAACTGCTGACCAAGATTGCCAACCACAAACCAGCCGCTGCCACACGACCATTCCCGTCGCCGCCCTTCTCACCCCCGCCTCCTCTACTTTCTTTACTTTACTTCAAGACGAGTCGAGGTCCCGTTCCCGTCCGCCAGTCAAGGTCGCACAACCACCAAACACTCGTCCCAACCCCGATTTCCGCGATCCGGCCGATCCGTCACCTACAGCTCTTTGTCTCCATCACCTTTCATTCAACTTGAAATCAAGGGAGGAAAAAAGCAGAAAGGAAAAACAAAGTTTCCACCGATAAACAATACACCCTAGTATCTATTAGCGACCTCGACCAGCCTGTCATGCGCATGCAGCGACAATAGAAACACCAGACTTCGATTCAATCGCTCCTCCCCTCACAGCAACCACTACGCTGGTGATCCCGCCGTCCGTCGCCCAAAATGCAGGACTTCGAACCCATCCTCGCCCCGGCCAAGCCGAAGCAGAAGAAACTGCCCTTCGGCTGGCCGCCAGCCCTCAAGCTCTCGACCCTCAACCCAGTACCTCAGCGCCGGCGGATGCGTAGGAAATCCACAGCTTCTCAGGACAATGTTGCCGCCCTCAAGACTTCGTTCGACGTGCGGGAGAGCATAAAAACCCTGCAGACGCGGAAATGGAAGATTTACGACATCCAGCATGTTGTCTGTCTTGGCTACATCCTCTTCTCGCTGTTCATCTTGCCCTCGGCACCCATCATCAAGACGGCCGTCCTGCTCGCTCTCGGCGGCCTGCTTCTGATGCCCATTACCCAGCAATTCTTCTTGCCCTCGCTTCCCATCTGGACGTATTTGCTGTACTTCTTCGCCAGCCGGTAAGTTGCGTTACGGAGCTTCTTCTGTTGGCCCTGGAAATACGAAAGCTGACCAACTCGCCCTTGCAGATTCATCGCCCCCGAGTACCGTCCTCACATCTGGGTCAAGGTCCTCCCTGCGCTCGAGAACGTTCTCTACGGAGCCAACCTGTCCAACATTCTCTCGGCCCACAGCCACCCCGTCCTCGACCTGCTCGCCTGGTTCCCCTATGGAATCGGCCACTTTGCGCTCCCCGCCATCTGCAGCGCCATCCTCTTCCTTTTTGCCGCGCCCGGCACTACCCCCGTGTTTGCTCGTGCGTTCGGCTACATGTGCATGCTCGCCGTCACCATTCAGCTGATTTTCCCCTGTACGCCTCCGTGGTACGAGAAGGCGCACGGCTTGGAGCCGGCTCACTACGGCATGGAGGGTTCTCCCGCCGGTCTCGCCCGCATCGACAAGCTCTTTGGCGTCGACATGTACACCACCA
>HF970756.1:56273-68723 GCA_000604205.2 Neurospora africana FGSC 1740
CACCGCGCCCCTGCCGTTCGGTGCCTTCCCCAGCTTGCACGGTGCTAACGCCGTCCTCGAGGCCCTGTTCATGCAGTACTGCTTCCCCAAGTTCAAGTACTTCTTCATCTTCTACGTTGGCTGGATCTGGTGGGCCACCATGTACCTCAACCACCACTATGCCGTCGATCTTGTTGGTGGTGGTCTCATGGCTGCTATCGCCTACTACATCTCTCGCGTCAGGTGGCTTCCTCGCCCCCAACTCGAGAAGCGCACCCGCTGGGAGTACGAGTACGTCGAGTTCGGTGACCGCCCCAAGACCTACGATGAGGAGTACGGCAGCGCCAGCGCCTACGGCCTTGGTCTCCTCGAGAGACGCACCGCCAGCGACAGCGACGAGTGGACCCTTGGCAGCAGCTCCAGCCTCGACTCCCTGAGTCGCGGCGACACCGTATGCGGCAGCAGCAGCAGCACTCCCGATATCCTCAGCCCCACAACGCCAAATGACGATTTCAAGCATGTTGTGCTTGGTTTGACGTCCCAGGGTGATATCTGGAACGGAGGCAGGCTTGCCCGCGAGAGCGAGCTGAGCGATGTTGTTGTCTTAAGCTGAATGAACTAAGCTTCAAACACAGGCTCTAGCTTAGCGCTCGTAGGCTCGCCTCTTGTGGCTTCCGCGTATCATGGCACTCATCATTATTCGTTTCGATGATGCCATGGGTGAGCCAGCGACCTCTCGGAAGACAGCAAGCACACTACCCGCTTCGACCCAACTCGCGCCTTTGCGGACGCGTAGGGTCAAAGTAAGACCAAGTGCTTGCCACACTTCCGTTCCACTTTTCCCCTCGGAATCTCACTCTCACACGACAGAACGCGTAGTCTGTCGCTGTACGTTGTAATGACCCCCCAAATTTTCGATACTCCCGTTCAACTATACACACCCTTTTTACATATTTATACTGTTGAACCATTTTACGACATTGGCGTTTTGCTGGGGGAACTTACGGTGGGCAAGCTATTTTACGTTATTTACACCCTCGGATTGTCTTTGCACAACATCATGATCCACAGAGGCGCACGCGCGGTTAAAGCGGTTTTTCCCATAAAGCAGTTTTAAAGCGTATTAGAACACAAATCGGCGATACCCCACACCACATTTCTCTCGTTTATATATACCACCAAGCATACAGAGGCTTTTTTTCAGGGATACCGGCGGGCATGGGCGGCAGACAGGCAGGAAGGCAGGGAGGCAAGGGAGGGCAATGGAAGGAAAGGCGGCAGGGAAAAGAAAAAGACAAGATGGAGAGGAAAGAAGACCACTACTCGGCCGTTTTAATAATTCGGCCGTTTTAATAATTCGTTGGGAGCGGACATGGGAAAGGGACAAGTCAATAATATCCAAGCTTAATGGTATAGCTAGGCTCAGGGATGGGATGGATATAATACCAAATGTTTGAGTGGACGTGGATGTGGGTGGGATGGATGACAAATGATGAGAAGAAAGAACAAAGTTTACCTAATGATGTGGCCTCTTGCCTTAGTTGTTATTTTGGGTTTGTCGTGGACTGGGATGAAAGAGGGAGAGGTTGTTGGATAATGGTCATGTTTATGAATGAAGTAACATTAATGGTCAGTCTCAGTCAGCAGGACTGCAGGGGTTGGATATAAAGAACCTTTCATGATGGCATTTCTTCTTCGGGAGTCAGGAGTAGTGTACCTAGAGAGTAGAGAGAGAGACTATTCTAGGCGATAAAGAAGAGAGAAGTCCAGAGAGACAGAGGAGGAGATAATACCAAGACTTACCCACTCCCAATATCATCTTCTCTCTCTCCACTTGTGAATTGCTATGAAGGAGTCACGTCAGAAGAACGAAAGTAAATGTTATCAACCAACAATCAACACTTTCACGACTTGAGATGATACTCCATGGACTCTACACACACAAGAGACCATCTCTGGTGATCTATCTTAAATTAAAAAAAAATCTGTGACAGTACGAAACGTTCATTTGTTCATATCAACTTCCTAAGACAAGTGTACGTGACTCGTTACGTGCACGTGGAGAAGAAAGAATGCTCTTCCTTTTTGTTTCCGTTGATCGTCATGTACATCCCGGGAGCCGGGCATCCGGTGCTGGCCCCCCCTTTTTTTTGCAATGGAAGTCTGTTGATCAAGACGTCATTGTTTGGACTCCATACCTAGGGCTGCTAGTGTGGATAAGTGGGAAATAATGAATGACGAGGAGTCTGAAACAAAAATAAAGAGTTCGGCTACACAGAAAAAGGGGCAAGGGCCACGTGGAGAAGCTCGGGCGTATGTTTGGTCTATTTTCGCACCATACGAGTTCACAACTACCATAGCTATGACGATGCTAGAACGCTACAAATACATACACAAACTAATCCATACAACAGTGAGTATAACAACATATTTGGACAACATGAATGGACGCACGACCACACCAAGGGAAGGCCCTCTGTCCTCCTTGGTCCTCATACCTAAGACGTTCAGTCTTGTTTTTCCTTCAACCTGTTCGGCCACCACTGCCATCTCAACAACGTACGTACATCTGCCTCGCTGACGAACTCCTCATGATCCTCACCAGCAAAGAATTTTGTTTCGTTTTTTTCTTCAGGTATGGACGAGAGTCCAGCATCTCGAAACACCCCTGGGAAAAGTGGAGAGGGGCCCAGAAGCTGCAGAGCAGGCAATGGCCTGAACTGCTCAAGGCGAGGAAAACGTTCGAAGTTATTCGCCCGTTCCTCCTCTTCCTTACACCTAGCTATCTAAGCATTCTGAGCATCCAAGTCCATCCTATCCACCGTCTCAGCGTGCACCGTCGCGGGCTCGTCAGAGCTAATTGAAGGTCCCACGAACTGACGGCGTGGGATGCTTACGAGGTCCTTGACGTTTTCTGCCCGTACGTAGGCCACGTAGTATGGCTCACCCCTGGTGTTGAGCTGCTCAAATACTTCCTCGGCCGGGTGGACAGACACCGTGGTGTCATTGTATTTGCGCCAAACGTTCTCTTCAAAGTCGTAAATCCAGACCCAGTAGTGACCGGCGGCGGCCGTTGTTCCGGCATGGCAGACGACTGCGTGAAGCCGGTATACATACTGCTGCATGCCATCAAACAGCTTCTCGCGTTCGGCCAGCAGCTGCTCCTTTTCCCAGGCCGCTTCAGCCTCAATGCTCGTGATGAAATTATTGATGTCACTTGGACTGAGATCTCCACGCTCTTCCTGGTCAGGATTCGGGGCTTCGGGTTTGATGTCTGGCTGAGACGACTCAGGCCCGGGCAGGCTAGTATACTTTCCGACAGTGGTGTCGAGCTCGGGCGTTAAGAATGATGTGACATCGTATCCTTCGAGCTCCTCAATGTCCTGATCACTTACGTGAATGAAGGAATCTAGAAGACTGTCGGAGCTTCTCTCATTACGCGTTACGAAGGGAACTGGGGCGACAGACTCATTCTCCTTGGTCTTGATGTCACGAGACATGAGCTCTTGGAGCCTGTTTCCAATGTTCCAGCTTCTTTGACGGGCCTTGAATAGTGGCGAGTCGAGCTGCTCGGTGTGCATAAAGCGATCGAGGTATAGGAGCTCGGGAATGATGACAGGATTGGCGTTTTTGTTACGGCCATCTGACCTCGAAATGCAGATGTGGAAGTTGGGGGCCGGATCCTTGATGGTCGTATAAGTTAGAAGCTCTGCACCCACGCTTTCCAGATCGAATGATCTAGACAAAGCATCGTACAAGGTTATCCTCTCATTCTTCCCGGGATAGGCGATCACCCAACGTTCAGATCTCATAGAGCTGTTCCAAGTACTTTCACCAGCCTTCTTCCGGTTGTCGACAAGCGTCGAGAAAAAGGCTTCCTTGATCGGGTCTGGCCCTGGTGTATTCGGATTCCGAAGTGATTCAACCTTGAAAGCTGCCCGAAGATGGTCTATTGCGTTGCCCATGACTTCGTCGACATCCATCTGGTCGGAACCAACGTTAGGCTTGTCAAGCTCTTCGTTAAGTTCTACAACCGTCAGTTTCAGGTCCCTGGGCCTGTCGTTTCCAGCATTGGCGGAATCGGCGACAGGGGTAGACGGAGCAGGTTCATCAGTCATGATAATATCTTCGCCTGTGTTTTCACCTTTACCGGCATTGCAGTCGACAACGATGAATGTCGGGTCGTCTTCAGTCTGGTTGACCAAGGTCTGTGAGCTCAGGTTGCTATCCGTCTCCGAGTGCTCTGGTACCGCGTCAACCGTTATTTTAGGTAGGTCGCCCGCGCCTGATCTGGGAGGCAGCGGAGGAGCCTCGACCGAGCTCGGCTTGGACGCATTGTCAACAGCTCCGTCTAAAGGCTCGCTGCGTATCCTGTCTGGCCTGAGCAAAGCTGCATTGGCCAGACGCTGCCTGGGTCTCACGGAGCGGGTGCCGGCGCCCTGAATGTCACGAAACAGGGAGCCCAGCTCACGGCAAACTTTGAAACACGTCAGCATGCTTTGGCCTACACAATATTCAGTGTGACAACTCACATTCAGATCCGACATAAGCCCGGCCAGGGTCGAGTTCAGATGGATCTAGGCCATCTAGAAGAGCCCGCATAGCTTCCTGGGTTGGTTCCAAAGGTGTCTGGTCCGCATTCAATACGAAGTTTCTCACGGCCGTGACCGAGTAGAAATACTGAAGGATGCTGTTGAGATAGCATGTGTTTCGGAGGTTGTCGAGGCCAACAGGTAGTGACATAAACTCCGTCGTATCCTCAAACTGGGGGCCTTGCTCCGCATTGGATAGGAGGAAATCCGGAGCCCGGAGTTCTGCGAGAACCCTATCAAACTCTGCCCAGCCGTTTTCGTCCGCCACGTTCTGCTTCCTCATGGCATTCGCGAGCGTTTCACAGGCTTTGATGACCAATCTGCGATCAATACCGTTTTTGACGGCCTCCCGTGCACCTGCAGCAGCAATCTCCAAGGACCAGCCCGGCTCAGATTCCAGAATGGAGCATGCCTCGTTGTGGTCCATCTCTCCATTGAACACCTCGTCAAGTATTTCCGAGTCGTCCCTGTCCTTGCCAATTTTGAGAAGCGCGATTCTGTGACCAGATAGCTGTCCAGGTGACTGCTGTCTGTAGGTTTTGTAAACGTTGATGAAATACCGAGCGTGTCCGTTTGTTTTTGGCTCGAGGTTGAAGTGCCTATATGCTTTGTCTACGTCGGAAAGAGGCCCCTGAGTTTGAGGACCGCTAGGGGCGGCAGGACTCTCATCCAAACTGAAGACGTACATCTGAAAGTCTTCACTCCTGTAGCCAGCCAAATTGGCAAGCGCGTTCTTGTAGGTGTCTCTGTTCGCCGGATCAACGTCCACCTGTTGGAGGAAGGCATACTTGAGCACCTCCTCATCCGCCTTTTGGGATGCTCCCAAGATGCGAAAGTATTGGGCCTCATCCGAGTTTCGCGGCGATCGGGTCTCGTGGCTGCGAAGCCAGTCCGATATCAGGACCTTGTCCAGCCGCTCTATCGCATTAATTGTTGCCCCCACGACGGGCAGGTCGGGCCTCGGAGGGTTCTCCGCTAGAAAACTTTGCACCTCGCTTCTGACGTTCTCGAGGAAAGCACGTTCTGAGCCCAAGGGTGTTCGAAAGGCTGAGATAGGAAGCCGAGGAGGTACCCAGAACTTGTCCCCAGTTGCGCTATCCACTTCTTCCGTGAAGCCAAGATAGAGGAATATGTCGGCACACGATGGGCCAAACTGGACTGAGAAGGTCCTGTTGCGGCTGGCGATGCGCTTTTGCGGGGCGCTCCAGTCATCCTCGAGAATATTTTTGATATACATGTTGAGGGTCTGTAGGGGAGAATTGGCATAATTCTCCTCCTTTTCCGGTGTTAGGTCCCCGTAGCGTTCTGGCTCTTCTCTTTTGGCGACCACCAAAGCATTTCTTATCCTTTCCTTATCCATGATTCGGCTGATCCAGGCTGTTTTCAGGTGCGGCCGCAGAACGTCGACAGAAACGGTCTGGCTGCAGAGGGAGCAGACGTGAGTAGTAGTGCTGGTGGCACGGGGATAGAACTTTGAAGTCTCAAGCGGGGAGGCCGGCGTGTCTTCCGTAGTCCTGGCAACATAGTGGTGAGCTTGTCCGGTATGGCCTTGGCCGCATTCGTCCTCGGGAATGGTATATCTGACAACGAAGTGGTGGCGGCAAAGCTTGCACATGCAGCTTATGACGAGGGGCGTAAGCTGGGCTCGACCGTCGTGGTCGACGCCATGGCTTTGCGAGCCGATAATGATCAGTTCATGGAGTCGGCATGACGAACTGTCCCGGCGTGAAGGGTCTCGCAAAGAATAGCAGTCAAAGACAGGATCGCCCTCACGAAGGATGCCCTGCAATAAGTCTTGAAGCCAGCGTGAAGCCAGGCGACCTGCTTTAGGGGGAGGCGGCGGGGTAGGGGTCAAGGCCACTATGACAGGGGTCAGTACTAGAGCAGAAGTACGGGTAAGATGGTCATGGTACTTTTGGGCTTCTAGAACAGCGTTATGACACCGTCTGAAGCTATAACGTGGACTCGTTTGCGTACAACCAGTGGCTGCCGGCGAGTGTTGACGAAGGGATTCCTATATGGCGGGGTATACGTGACGGTGTTGATGCTGTTCTTGATGATGATGCAATCTAGTTGTGAATCAAACCGATAACTGTATGGTACTGGGTGTTGAGTACGCGGATAATGGCCGGTGTTTCCAGTGTTATCCTTGTTGAATAGAGGCAATCACTGATCGATGGACGTCGGAGTGTCCCGCTGATGAGTGATGAACGGGTTGGGTTGGATGTGGAGTTGGGGACTGTCACCACAGGCAGAGCACTGTAATGTGCTGCTGTTGTTCGTTGCTAGTCGACGCGGTACGATGGAGGGGTGGAGGCGTGGACGCCTTATTGATGGAGGTACCTGACCTTTCGGTTGGTGGTTCAACGCAAAGAGAGCAAACACGGATGGCGCGGTTGATGGCCGTCGTCTAATGTGGACTTAAGCACTCCTGCGTCAGTTCAACAAGTTGCGGCGGCAGGCGGCATTATCTTGAATACCTCTAAGGACGGGGAAGGTGTTGTCGGGATAAAGGAGACGAGCGGGTGGAATGGAAGCTTAACAGTTGACGGAAGGAGCACTTGTACACTTCTGTGAAGTCTCAACTGTGCCCTGACGTGGTGCCTCCAGGCAAGTAATCCACCCAGTAAATTACGATATTGGTCTTGTGACAACAAATTCATCAAGTTCACACAAACGTATTTCTTTATAGTTTTTGTAGGCAACAGACCATGAGCTAAAACAAAACAACGTCTCTGTTTGTATATGACGTGAAGTTGAGATGATGATAGGTACATAGTACACATATAGTATACGAACAGTACAGTATGTTGCTGGGACTGTCATGACCCCACCTTTCCACTTGCTTTCTTCCATGAGAGCTGGAGCTGATACGCACGGACCATACCACTACGTAGAAGGTATTGAGCTACCCGCAGTCGCGCTCTAGAGGTTAGGCAAGCGCCACCTATCGAACTGCGGCTCTGTCCACTGTAGCGCATCCCAGAAGACTTGCTGCTGTGACTTCGTTGTGAGTAGTGTACCCGTCGCATCGGACGGCACCACCAATCAATTGGGTGCAAGCACGAGTACTCCGGTCGAGTCTCGACATCACCTTTCGAACCATCACGGGCACCAAGGCCACGCCGACGACATCACCAAGCGCACCACACTCCCTCGACCACAACCGTCCTACCGTCAAGATGGCGCCTCAAGGGGACGACACCGTTTTTCAGCCCAAGGACGCCATCAAGTCCGGCGTCAGTGGCGCCCTCTTCAGTGGTGGAGCCGGTCTCTTGATCGCTTCCCTCCGCACCTCCATGAAGAAGAACAACGTCGGCAGCATGCACGTATTCACTCACGGCGGAGGCACCATAATTACCTTTGGTACGACATTATACCACATCAATTGCGCGGCAATAAAACGACCTGACTGACTTGACTTGTTACAAAAGCTTTCGCCGGTGGTGTCTACAGATTCGCCCAACAGGCCTCGGCGAACCTGCGCGAGAAGGAAGACGCCTGGAACCATGCGATCGGTGCTTTCCTCGGTGGAAGCGTCGTGGGCTTGCGATGTACGTACGAGGATGAAAACGGAACCACCCCCAGCCCTGTTTATATAAATTCCATACGATGCGAGCGGTACCCCGTACGCGGGAACGAACTACTCCACTTGCGACCCCAGACGGACATGATTCATGTCCTTGCTTGCTTGCTTGCGCTACTTGGTACCTACAAGAACTAACTTGTAAAATAATGTCTTGAACTATCACAGCCCTTCGTTTCCCCGTCATCCTCGGCTTTGGCGCCATGGCCGGCGCCGTCGTCGGTACCTTCGCCTTCACCGGCGGCAAGCTGGGCGGCTACGGGAGGGACCCCAATGTCGACGAGTACGAGAGGAAAGAGGCCATGCGTCTGAACAGGAGGAGGCCGGTCGAGGAAACCCTTGCGGAAGTTGGCGAGGGTCGGGGTAGGTCAAGTCTAACCAACCCTAAGATATATATCTCTCTTCTATGAGCAAACCTGCTAACCAAGCAACCCCCGACAAGGTATCTACCCACCCGGTTACCAAGAACGCAGGCGCCAGAGGCTCCTTGAGAAATACGGAGTCGAGGTTAAGCCTGTCTCTGCGGATCCCAACGTTGCTTCTGCTTGAGCGAGAGATGGGGGAGAGAAAGGTTTGAAGATACAAACATGAAGATGATGATGACAGGCAGGTTGGGATATACAGGCCCATAGTTTCAGAGACAGGGCCCTGGAAAACAGGACTGGCTTACAAAGACAGAACATCAGGGAAGAACAGGATGGGCTTTTTGGACTTCTTCTACCTATGTCCTATAGACACATGGCGGGAGGAGGACCAAAGAGCAATGGGAAAAACTGTACCATACCATCCAATATCATGTTCTCCTTTACATCATCATTATCGTCATTTATTGGCATTGGATGAGAAGCAATGAGTGATTGTTTCTTGGGTTATAAATCCACATGGTCGAGTTCAAAACAACCAAAGGGCCACTGGAACGGGGATGGGAGGTGGTGGTTTTTGGATGACTAACTAGTCTACCAACTGACCCAAGTTTGTCTGAACACCGGACTAGAATCCAACAGGAAGAAATGGATGTCTGGTCTGATTCGGATCGGTAGCCACGCAACGCTAGAGAAGGTCTCAAGACTCGGAGAATGGGAGGGACACCCGTCAACATGTAATGTTTGAGTCGCTGTCATTGACATTGACCCTAGTTATCATGTCCGGGTGCTATAATAGTGATACAGCAGCGGATAGAGGTAATGGTAAGTAAAGAGACAAGTAAAGAGAGATGTGAAGAGGAGGTGAGAAACAGGTAAAAAGACAACTCAGCGCTAGTCAAGAGAGAAGGAAGACTAAGGCAGATAGGAAGCAAATCGCAAGAATGGGAGGGAAACAAATAACCACGTCGCAGCCTCCACATAAAAGCTTTGCGAAATCCAAAAGTGAAATAGGATCATATGTGTGTCAGACACCGAAGGACTTAATATATAATAGCGGTTATCATTATCATCACACATATGCATCCATGTTAAACATTCAATGTCCTAAGCACCAGACCAGACCAGCGCGATATACGTATCTCGGGTATCAAGTTTCCCATCTTTCTCTCAAGGTTTACTCCTTCTTCTCTGCCTCTACACTTCCTTCCCTAGCCAAAATCTCCTTATCCTCCTCCGGCCAAGGGATCCCCGGCCAAAGGATCTCCGGGCACGTGCCCAACACCGCCATCCTCCTCAAACAATCCGCCCGGTCGTTGGCCAGCACATAAGTCAAGATCACCCACTTCTCCAGCGCATACCTCAGATCATCAATGTTGCGACCTCGCACGTCGATACCCCTATCAATGCACGCCAACACCACCTCCTCGTCCTCCAGCGCCTCGACACCGCCGTCCTTCTCCAGCAGCTCCGTATCCACAGCCAGGAAGCGCATGTGCTTGTGCACACCACGTTCCCTCCCGGCGGGACCCCACCAGCTCCTGATGTCGTAGGAGCGGGCGAGAGCATCCAGCATGTTGAACTGCTCGCAGTCGCCGCTGAGCGGGTCGAGCTGTTCGAGGGCTTCGCTGGCCGTCATGGGGAAGACGTCTATCTCCTCACGGTCGCCGTACTTCTCGCTGTCGGCACGGGCTAGGTCCACCCACTCCTGCGCCTGCTCGCGGATCGGGCGCGGGTCTACTTCCTTGCCGGCCTTTGCGCGTTCCTCCCTCTGCTCCTTGATAATTTCTTCGCACTGCCTGATCTCAAATTCGTATTCTTCTTTTTCTTCTTCGGTCATTTCCTCCACCTTCTTCCGTTCCCCAATAGCCTCGGCGGTCTCGACGACGGAACCTTCCAACGCCTCCTCCAAGTCCTCTTTCATGGGGTCGTCGGCAACCAAGTGGTAATCATCCCCCTCGTACACCTCCCCGACCAACTCATCCAGCGCCGCCGCTCTCCGTTCTTCCACCCGCTTGAGGATCTTGTCCACCTGCTTCGGAATCCGACACGTGTAGGGAACGATGGTGGGCACGGCCAGCACGACAAAAGGCGTGAACTCGCCGCACACGAGCAGCAGGAGGCCAAAAATGGGCAGCTTGTTGAGGTCGTGCTTCACGCGCTTGTAGAGTAGCAGGGAGCCGCGCGTTCGGAAGCGGAGGTAGCCGTCGATGCAGTTGGGATCGGTGAGCGGGTTCTCGGAGCGCGTGATGGGGCCCTCGCCGCCTTGGCCGACGGCGCGCAGGATCTTGAAGTTGGTAAAGACCTGGCGAATGCCGGTCTTATAGAAGGTCAGATAGGCCTTGCCGGTTGCGAAAAGGTGGGAGAAGGTGGATGCGTCGGGCTGGCGCTCGGGTAGGTTAAGAGGTGGAGGGCGGGTGGTGTAGGGCGGGTTGACGCCGGATCGGGCTTGTTGCTCGAGGATGTCATTTTGACTGAGTTCGTCCTGGCGGGGGAAAGTCTGTTTGAAGGAGTTGCGTGTGGTTGACGAGAATAAGCGGGCATTACTAGAGAGTTGTTGAGAAATCGAAGGCTGCTGCGCCTGTGCGAAGGAGAGGAGGCCTGTTGTTGACCTCAGTCGAGAGGGGGCGCTGTAAGCATGGCGACAAGCGCTCCGGGCGCTGAGTGGTATCCTGGATATCATTGCATTCCCTGACGTATGGAATTGACCTGATAATTCGGTTGAGCGACAAGTACTGGTGTTTTTGTTGAAAAGAGAAGAAGGTTGGATGGGAAATGGTGCACACTGAAAAAAAGATAACAACATTTCCCAAAGAACGATAAGTACGTAAATTACGTCAGTGTAGTAATGTGGCCCGAGCTTTTCACTTATCTGCGCATCTCGCTGTGCGTGTTCCGCGTGCTTGGAATGAAGATCTGTAACGACTCTGGTTCGGAAACTTGAAAGATGCCGTACTGGGTGAGGAAAGTTGCCGGTACTACATTTGTTAAGCAGGACGTAGGACGAGACAATATAAGTACTTTTGTATGACTTGACATTGTTGGCTAACTAGAGTTTCAATTCAACTTTAGAGCTTTGCAGACGGCGCATTAAGATAAGCAGTGCACTCAATCTCAACGTCACTGCCGAAAGGCAGCTGGGCAACAGCAACGCAAGTACGGCACTGCACATGTCTATGTAAGCTTCAATTATTCTCGTCGTCTCTCTTTTTTCTGCGCAGACACATACCGGCTTGGGCTCAGAGGTGACAAACTCGTCATAAGCCTCGTTCATGGCAGCAAAGTTGTCCATGGTAGTAAGGAACACGTTCACCTTGACGACGTTCTTGATGCTGCTGCCAGCCGCTTCGAGGACGGCCGAGAGGTTCTTGAAGACCTGTCTCTGAATAGGGGAAACGAAACATTTTAGCACATGCAATCTGAACCATGAGACTTTTCTCAACAAGGCCATACCGTCCGGTCCTTAACAGTTCCCTCGATCATGTTGCCGGTGGCGGGATCGATACCGAGACTGCCAGAGCAGTAGACCATGCCATTGTAAACAACGGCCTGGGACAGCTGCGGGATAGGCTTGGGGGCCTTGGTGGTCAAAACTGCCTTTGCGGGTGCCATTGTGTCTGCTGAGTTGGTAGATTACTCTTAACAGTGTAGCCCGGAGGTTAGAGGATGTCTTATCCCTCTAACGTACAAAGTGGACTCATCGCCTGCAGATCTAGTGGGTCCGTGATATTGACCCTCGCTGGCATCAAGCGTTTGCATCCAGTTGCAACGCCAAAGATCCAGGACAAGGTTAGGAAAGGGTGGTCAAGTGACGAGCGAGTCTGGGACTCAACATCTGAATTTCAAAAGGCTATTCAAGGCCATCCACGTGTCCGTTGATGCAGGTACACTCAACCAGATGCACCTCGTTGACCACCCCATTGGGGGGGGG
>HF970757.1:45569-56170 GCA_000604205.2 Neurospora africana FGSC 1740
AAAACAACCGACTGTCTTGGAACAGCTGAGTTGAATGAGGGGATGGGGGAACTGAAATGACAATAGAGGTTAGACACATAAGGTTATTGCGATTTTGTACATAGACGGAGAGACTCGGAGACGGAGTCGGACTACTCAAAATATCTGGCGCTGGACTGAACTTTTTGCTTCCCACTCATCAATGGTTTTAGAAGTGGGAAAGCACCTTGGATATAGGTACACTAGCAGAGACCAGGAGCGTATATAATATTTGGTAATTTAACAGCACGGCATTCAAGGCGACCGGGAGTGCGGGTAGCTGTGAACTGCGAACTGTCCAGTACAAGTGAACTGAACACTCATCATCATGAGTGAGTGAGCTGAATGAGCTGAATTTACGGAAGTTTGTACGAATTTGAACACAGAGTACCTCTACGTAGAATGAAAGCACGGCTCGGTGGACAAGTATCCCCATCTGAACTCTGTTAATGACGCTAGTAGAGCGATCAATTTTCTCATGGCCAACATCTTGAGTACTAACAGCTTCTGTGAAGAGGTACATGCCCCCTCAAAGACCCCTCTGCTCTTTCCCTTTCAAGCTGCAGTGAGGTAAGTACGGTACCTAGGTAGAGGTAGTAACTTGAGACGACCCGGGGCACTCGGCTGCACTGCACCTACCATGTATGCCGATCCTAACCTCAATCTAAGTTCAGATTCAGAAGGAGCGACTGGAACCAGTTTGAACTGCAGTGGTTCGGTACGTAAAGGTACCTCTACTTAATTGAACATGAAGTGGAGGGATGGTGGGAACAACTGAATCGATAGGGTAACAACGCTCACTAGTACCTTATCTACTTGATACGTAGTAGGTAAGGTAGAGGTAGGTACTACCTAGGTACTCAGCGGCGATAATTTCGAGTCTAGTTCGCCGCGGCGCCGCGGTCTACAGTACATGTCTTGCGAACGACCTGAACTAAACTGAGAACCTGGAACTGAAGACAGTACCTCTAGTGAGTAGTCGTAGTGGGCTTTAGTTGCAAGCGCACTGCACCGACAACTTGCAGGCCAGCTTAGCTGGGGGTGCTAAGGAGACCTCATGGTTTTCTCTCAGAAACCATTGTGAGCTATCAACGGTGGAGCAACCGTTCTTCCCCTGCAACGGTTGTGCCTTCTTAACCACCCGGCAACGGCCTGGTTAAGGTACTAGTACTGTTCTCTCACTGTGAGCCCTTGCTTTCCAATCGGTGCCAAATGCCAACACAGCATGCCACAAATTTCTCGATCTTGTGTACGTAGAGGTAGGTAGGTAGGTATGTACCTAAATTCTCAGCAGTGATATCTTACCGAGATTGAAAAACAACAAAGGCGTGTCCATGTCCCCGTTCCTCGCACTGCAATCGGGGCTGGCGGTGCAACTGTTTAGTCGGCCCAGAGGTCGTGGTAGTTACTACTTGGACTGCGTTTGTTTTGGCACGTTTTTCGTATAGAGCCTCATACGACCAGTCTCATGCCCAAAAAAGCGGCTAATTTGCCAAATGTCCCGAGCTGGGTTGTAATACGCCTTGGGTGCCTCTAATTGATTTGAGTAAGTTGAATCATTCCAAGTGCTGTACAAAAACCGTACGAGAACAAACCCAGTCTCGGTCCTTATTAGTAATATTCCAGGTCTTCATATGATCTCCAATCTCATCACTAGAGGCATCAATGTAAGGACATTAGCCACTCGCGCTCTAGAAGCATGGGAATGGGAGCACGTGTGTAACTGCAAGTACAAGCATCATGATACAAGATGTGTGTGATAATCCGATTCAAGTTCGTAAATAAGGTATTAATGTCCCCATGCTTAGGGACCTAGTTTGGCACAAACTGATAAATGAGATAAGCACGGCCTGAGTAAGTACCTGTCTGTACTTGTGTGTCCAGAGCTGACAGCCAGAACAGGTTCACCCGAAGGCAGTCAGGGGACTACTACACTGCACTCATCTTTTAGCGTGGTTTGGTCGAGCTGAGTTGATCCGAATGAGCTCAGATCGAAATTAGAGGAAGCTTGTACTTTCGATCCAGTTCTCGACCTAGACGTACTATCATTGCTCGATTGTAGTTCATCACAAATAGGGCACCTGTCATACGTGCCCCAGATCTTCACTGGCCTCGTTTTCTTGCCACTCTCATTCAGCCCCTTGCCGAAGCCGGTCTACAGGTCTGATTTGACTCGAGTTGAAGTTGGAGCTTCAGGTGGTCAAGTTCCTCCTATTATGCTCCAGTCTCTCGAGATGCAGTAGAGATATTGCCAGACGTCATTTGCTGTTCAGTTATCAGCGGAGTGCGGTGCTGTGGTTGGGTGGGCGACACTGCTCAAATGTTACCTACACAGCCACTCTCGCCCACAGTTCAATAGCTATAGCTTTCCTAGCATAGAGGTATTCACAGTCTGTGCCTATCTCTCTAGGTTTCACTCATCTCGTTCTAAACCTCAAACACATAGCTACCCAAGTGTGCCAAGGTACTTTTAATCTCCAGCTCCTTGGTTACATTCAAGACTGCAAGAGACACCATCCTGAAATACATTGCACAAAGGTAGCACTTCAAAGAACAGACTACTACCTACTATATATAAGTAGTATCGGAATGGTCTCACTCAAATGTGGTATCAGACGTCACGTCAAACAGATCTACCATTCTACACTTGTCTTGTACACTTGTATACCAGACTAAAAATATCAAGTCCCAAGTCGTCGCACTTGTGTAACACTGTATAGCCGGAGGATATCATGAGTTGCCAACTCCCATTCGATCCAGTCTTTCCAAGATCTTTCCACCTGTTATTCATGGGCTATTCAAATCCCGTCATCCCGTCAACGGCTCACTTCGTTCATTCGTGCGGCTCCATTCAGGCTTACATAAGCACTATGCCGGACGTTGTGATTTTCTTCCGTACATATTCTGGAAGCTTGGGCAGAGCGGATGACAAGCGAGCCGCTGTTACATCCGGTAGAGACTTGCAGCAGATGATGGTGACTCAGCTTCGACTAGATGAAGCACGCCAAGCTTGTTATCTTGTGTAGACGGGCTGAGAATGACCACTTATTCCGAGAGCCAGAAATGATCCGTGTCCGATGTCGGCCGACTAAGCGTGAACATGTGGTTGTTCTCGGCAGATAAGGCATTGCCAAGTAAACAAAGGCTGTCTGGGGAAAAAGAGAAGTGCAAATTCAACTTGATGAGTATGGTGAGAGGTTGTACACGAGACAAGAGGTCAATTAAATACAAGGCCTCTCTAGACCCACGCTAATGCTCTATCCATGTAAATAAAGCCAAGTACAAAAACTCCATATGAATCTCCTTGAAGCCTTATAAGCGAGCATTTCAAAGTTACCATGACTATTCTTCCATATCGGAAGTAACTTTCTTCTTTTGTAAACCGATGTCAACCTTTTTCTTTTTTTGCGCCGAAACCCATTATATGTAACCGACATGAACAATGGCGATTAGCGTTTTCTTCAATTTACTCCTTGTTGATGTTTCCCATTCTCCTCGACATGCTAAGAAAAGAGTTAGTGTCTAGATTATCACTTGAGAAAAGGTTAAGGCAGACTTACAAATCATAGAAAGCAAACTGGCTAGGCGAGCTACCAAACTCATAGACGAAGCGACTGGCGAGGTAGCTGCCAAAGATGGCCCTTAGATACGAATCCGGAACACGCTCGATGATGGTATCGAGGCCGACCTTGTTGATGAGAAGGTTGGGCAAGGCATCGGCAAGGACGGACCTGCGAATCTTCTCGTTGTCCCAGAGCTCAGAGCGCTGGAGATCCTCGTCAAGAGAGGTGATGGCCAATGACAGCTTGTCAGAGAGAACAGATCGAGGAAGGCCAGTCTGCTCATGTTCGCGCCAGATGGCCTCGAACTCGAGGCGGGCGTTGTCTTGGATCTTGTTTTGCACTTCCTTGACATAGGCCTGGTAGAACTCGGGCGCATTGCCGCGAGAATCGTGGCACATGTGGGTAACGAAGCCCTTGTCGTCAAAGCTGAGGGAGGCAAGGACCTCGAGCGATGAGCTGGTGACACCGCCCTTATTGGCGCTGGCATCCTTGTAAACGATGCAGCCGGCTTCTTCGAGTCTGAGCTTGGCATCCTGAGTGATGAAAAGGTTGGCACCCTCCACAATGTATGGGATGGTTGACTTTCCATCCTTGATAAGCTTGTTGACTGAGGAGAGGTCGATCGACTCGGGACGGCCACCGCAAGGCACGAACATGTCAGTGATACCCGTGTCGCGAAGATGGTAGGTGTTACGGAATGCAGTGCCGTTGTGCACCACCTCTCCGTTGGGGAGTGTGACGTTGGTATCGTCGCAAAGCACACGATAACCATCCTTGGAAAGCTTGGAGATATCGAAGTTCGAGATCATAGCACGAGCCTTGGCAAGACGGCGCAACTCATCCTTGTCAATGCCGTTGGGGTCGCAGAGAACACCGGATCCGTCAACGATAGCAGTGTATGTCTCGTTGCTGAGCAGAATCTCGTTGCTTCCAAGGTCACCATCGGGACCACCAGTCTGCATCTTCCTGATCCTGGAGGGATCAAGCTCAAGCTTGCGGTAAATACCCTTCACATACTCACGGACCGACAAGGTTGTCATGCCATAGGAGTCGTGAGGGATGCCACCAAGACGTGGCGATTTGCCAGTGAAGAAGGATTTCCACCAAGAAGCGCCGCGAGCCCGGGCATGCTCAGTGGCCCAATCGACAAGGTCAGCAGTGTTCTCATCCGGTCCCATGAACAGAATCTCCTCCTTGCCGTAGAGATCGACAATGGGGTTCTTGATGCCAGGTGTCTCAGCCTTCAGAAGAAGGTCAAGGATACTATCGATGTACTTCTCAAAGGCCTCGCGGTGCCTGTCTTGCTGCTTGGGGTCAAGGAGAATTACACCCTTCGATCCGCCCTCCGGAATATCCTTGTTCTTGCGCTGCTGGGTGCTGGCAAGACCGTAGTTCTCATCAAAGAGATTGCGGGCATTGATCTGGTAGGCCTCCTTACTTCGAGACTTGACAATACGAATACCGCCACGTGCGATATCCTTGAAGCGGAGGTGGAAACCTCGCGACTCGGAAGTGATGACGAGGAACATGCCGTACAACGGCTTGGGATACTCGACTTCCGGAAGGAACGAGGGGTTAAGCCGGAAGCTCAGAGCGACCTTGGTTGGAGTGAAGAAGTTGGTCTTGAGGACTGCATTGTTAAAGACACGGAAAGCAGTCATAACCATTTCCTCGTGCTCGTTAGAGACGTCCTTGGTGATCTTCTCCTTAAGCTTGGCATCAGAGAGGACCTCCATGACAGGTGTAGGCGCAACGAGGTGGCGATCATAATCGCTGCCGACCCGAAGGTGAACGCTTGCGAATGAAGCGTAGAGAGCACGCACAAGCTGTGGATGGGAGCTGATGATCTCAAGAATGTAGTCAGGCGTAAAGGTCTCGGTACGCAGACGCTTCTTCATCTTGGATAGAATCTCAACATGCGAGTTGTTCTTGGGGTCGAGGGCGGCGATGAGTGAAGTGTACTCTGTTCCAAGACGGTTCAAGAAATGCTGGACGAATACCCAGACGCAGTGGGCATAGATGGTCTCCTGCAGACTGAGTTCACCAGAGGCAAACATGTTGTGGAACTTGTTCTGGGGAAGGCAGTACAGCAAAGAAATTTCCTTGGTGATCTGGTGAATAGATTGCTCAAGAGGAGGGTGCTTGGCGTCGATGTTCGCAGCAGGGCGCAGATAGATACTCATGACGGTAATGCCATTGGAGAACTGCTCGACGTACTTGCGAGAGCTTGTGACGCCGTAGTAGTGGTAAAGGTCGCTGAGGGCGCTGAAGATTCCCTTTGCTGTTCGAGAGCGGAAGGCAACTACCAGTCTCATTTCCTCCGAGCCTTCAATGTCGAAAACCTCAATGACGGGGCCATGTCGGCTCACAGCAACCTGGATAATGTCCTGGTAGATCTGCTTGGTGTTCTTGGTAGCCTTGGCAAAGAACATGCGGTCGCTGATAACTTCCAGGCGAGTTTCCTTGGGGTCGGTATTGGAATCAACGAACAGACACTGATAGACAAAGTAGCAACGAAGAGCTGCCTTGGAGTTCTCCTTCTGTCCCAGGACACCGGGAGATCTGAAAGTCTCGACACGGAAGCGCTTCGAGGTATCGTCGCCATCCAAGTACTTGGACTCTAGTCTGTGCTCATATCGCGGGCCGTCGAAGGAGGTCATGCCGGGTTCGCTTGTGTCGATGTAAATGGCGTGGTCTGAGGCTTCCATGTCCAGTCTGATCTCTTCCCGCTTGTCCTCGCGAGAGAAAGCAGCAACCTTGGCCGCATAGAGGGATGTGATGTGATTCGCAACCACCTGAGGGTTTTCTAGTTGAAAGTAGACGTCGTCAATGCCAAGCTCATTGTAGAACCAAGCAACCTGACCGTCGACCAGAGTCTCGGGAATCCAGCCGCCCTGGACAATGATATCCTTGACTGAAATGGATTATCAGTAAATGTTATAGCGCAGTTGATGATTGGAAATACCAACCTTGCTTCATCTGCTCTGCCTTTCCCTGGAAGACAGGGGCAACATATCCAACGGTCGCGGAGCGGAGCACTCTGTGCCCGTTGCCGTTCACCTTGGGATAGCTGACATGAGTCGGCTGAGGAGAAGGATGTCTGGGGGTCTGATCTTTGAGGTGGTCAACCAGCTTGTGGGCTGGGACTTGGGCTGAAGGAGAATCCATCATGGTATCGCCTGAGGACTCGAAAAGTTCGGGGAAACTAGAACTGGGGAGGTCAGTTTGAATGGTCAAGCCAGATGCTTTGCGCTTGTAGCCCCTAGGGCTTGGGAGGGGGACGATTACGTCCGCCATGGCGATTGGAGTGAGGTCACAAAAGCCACCCCGGCTAGAATCAATGTGTGTAGAATGAGGTGCACAAGGAACACATGGGGAAACAACAAAGAAGAAGAGAACGACGAGGCTCCCAGAAGGGGGTTTTGTAGGGTATTCATGGTGCAATGACAGCCATTGGCCTTTCATCTCGACCGTGGTATGACCGATATCAGAAAGCTCAACGTGAAAGACAAGAATAACCATAACATGGAAGGTCCCGTATCAGGTCAAACAGGTCGAGCCCCCGGGATCGGATAAGCCAGGTCGGCCACAAATCGTGGCACAGCCATGAGCCAGGGAAGGGAGGAAGGATGACACAGCAACATGGCATTGATAACGGTAAGACAAACTCGATGCCGCCAAATTGAGACGGCAGTAAAAACGAGCGCGTTTCGTTTTGTCTTGCGGGAGTGTAAGCTCCGGCATGCGAGTTTGTGCTTACCGCTCCTGAAGCCATGCTTCGTGTTTCCTCTCGTGCTGATAAGAGAAATACACACCCTTTGGAGGGCGTATGCGAGGGAGAGCGGTACGTACCTGGTCAGGACTTTGCTTGACAGTCGAGATTATCCGCCTAGGCAGATAAAGGGATCGGCAAGTTCAGAGTAGCACAGATACTTGCGCTTAGGTGCTGGTGCTGGAGCGACAGGTATCCGTGTGTATGAGGACCTGTGCTGATTCAAGAAGTTCACAGGTGTCGGTATGGCGATGCTGTGATGCTGTGATGCTGTGATGCTGCTCGTTGGCGGGGCGATAGATAAGGGTAAATCCGTCTCGGAAGGTTTCGAGAGACAAAGAGGACGAGTGTGAAAAGCTGTCAGAGGTATTTTGTTGGCAGCAATGCCTAGATTCCTGTTGGCCTGTTAGAACGCGGCTTTTAAGACTGACGAGATAACACGATGCGCAGGAATTGTGTGCTCGTTGGCCAGGAGCCCTCAATGGTGAGCCACTCAAACGAATTGGCAAAGTTCCCAATCCATCTCCAATCCCTCTTTCCTGACTGACTCATCCTTTCCGTCTGGCTGCCAATGGGGACGCTGACGGGATTCAAATGAGGTTGCAATCAGAGAAGGAGCAGCCCGGGTACGAAATACTGCGTGTTCCCATAGTACAGATGATACCAGGCTTCGTCCCAACATCCAGAGATACGGGACTCGCTTTGCACGCGCCAGATCGATATCACCCCGAGCAAGAACTCGGGCAACACGCGGCCTTGGCATCCCAGCCTTCGTCGGCGGTATATAATGCGAGCTTCCGCCTTGCCGCGCAACGGCTGAATTCCTAAGAGATAAGGGAAATAGGGGCAGGGAAGGAATATTCGGATGGAAACATGAAGGTGGTGGGGACAGAGGGACAAGATCCAGGGGAGATGGGTATTCGGGGGACGTGAAAGTGTTCCTGGAAGGGCAGTGTAGGTAGGTAGTGGTTCAGGTTGCAGCGGCAATGGTGGTAAACCGTGCTGAGTGGTTCAGGGGTGGCCCAAGTATACATTGGTCTTGTCGACGTCACCAAGGGTAATTGCTATAGAGGTAATCGCCCTGACATGCTCCACCAAGTGTACCTGTTTTTCCAGGTAAAAGGGAGAAAATGCCACCTACCAAAATGGATCGCTGAGTGAGAATATTCAGCCGAGTCTGTTGCACAGAGATAAGACCGGTTTGTTTGTTTGGCTGGGATACAGCTAGGGGTTTCGTCGGTTGACGGGTTGATATGGAGGTGTAAAGGACCTAGTCGAAGCGAAACCGCCGAGGATGGAACAACAGGCCAAGGCTTATAACAAAAGCTGACAGAAAGAGGGCCCGGAGTTGTTGACCTTTCATCAAGGGATGAAGTGTGTGTGTTAAGTATAGTCTTTGATCTCGGACCTTGTACCTGTTGGCTGACGGGGTGGGCGTCCCAGAGCTCTTTATATGTCTGCACAGTTCCGGCTTGGGGGCTTCATCCGTCAATCCATGTTGCTTACGACAAAAACAAGTGACCTCTGGAGTTGGGGATGGGAGCTTACCGCGGCGTCGATGGACCCTTGACGATGGCTTGTTAGAAAATTTTAGTTGCAACGCTGCAGTCAGGTTGCGAGGATGGTTGACTTGACTAGAGAAGTAGCGAAAGTAACTCCCAGGTACCTTCCTGACTGACTTCAACGATGTGCCATGTCGTCAAAGAAGGAGTTGCTATGTAACTCTTTCCCCAGAATCCAAAAGAGGGTTTGGGGTACAGGTACGTACCTGGATTTTCTCGCTCTGTCGCCAACCGAATTTGCCAGACTGCCCACCTAAAGCCTGATCGGGATGCTGCTGGCCTGTGCTGATTGGGTCACAGGATCGGTACCTGAACGGATGGCCGGGGTTTCCCTCGTTTCTATTTGCAGTCAAGGTACGTACACCAAGGTACCTCTCCTCAGTGGGGCATCCCTTCTCCTTCCCCAGAAAAGCGGCTATTCGAGGTTTTCCAGTTGGCGTTACTAACAATTTATTGCTGCAGTGGCCGCTCGTCAACCAATGTCGCCATCCACGCAACACGCAACTCATCATGGCTGAGCAAAATCTTTGAACCGAAGCCGACACACGCACGCAACTCTTTCGTGCGGTACAGCGCTTCCACTTGCTATGAGGGCCCGTGGCGTAAGCGACTTCCATACGGGGAGCACCCCTGAGCATTGATGCTTGTCAAGTGGTCAACTGGTCGACTATTTTCTCCAAAAATGCGAAACGTTGCAAGCACTGTTCACCACGATTTTCCAGCTTCTCACCACAGCATAAACCGGCCATAGGGGGGATCGCCCATCGAGCACGTTCTGGAAGCAAGCGTCAGGTTTTCTGGTGCCGTCTGCACCCAGTGTCGTAATGTACACGGTGCGAGTTGGATATCGCTGGTGGGGATCACGACATTTGCCTCTCAGCTTAGGTTTACTGTGTAGTGGGCAGCAGCTGGGAAAGGAGACGAAGAGGTACCTCAACAGTATTCGATGCTTCGTATCCCGGATTCTCTGCTGGATATGGCAGCTGGATGGGAAGAGATTTTTGCATCGCATGCAGCCCTGTAAAGCACTAGGTATACTGTAGTGAGATGGGGACAGACTCAAACAGTAGGTGATGCTGCCGGTGGATTTCGTCAACATCAATCATGTTGTGTGACGACGTGCTTCTTTACCGCCTCTTGGCTTGGCCATTGAGAATCCAGCGAGCCAAGAAACGCTGACTGGCATCATAACCGTGTATACTGGCCTCATCGGTGTTCTGGAGCCTCTAAATCGTCGTTAAATTGTAGAGGTTTCAAACAAGCTGGTCCCGTGATGGCCCCCAGTACGTAAAAGTTGGAGAAGTTGGAGCTCCCTGCCTGTACTCGCTCCGCGTTACTCCCTGTCTCTCCAGACTGGCTCCGTTGGAATAGCCGGGACCCGCGGTGGCTGCTGAGTGGTTGTCCCGCCGGTTTTCATTACCCCCAGTTTTTCCAAAAACCGTACTTCTTTAGGCCGGTCCGTGTGTGCTGGAGACGCCATCAAGTAATCTGGGGGTAATAGAAACCAACTGGACGTCGCACGGGATCCTGGAGTTGGCTCTTATTGCAGGACTAAGCCCAAAACTTGCGCGTTTGGTATGGAGTCAACGAGGTTCCGTATGGGGATCTCCGCTCTCTTTCTAGTGTATGTAGGCTTGACCGCTGATGTGCGGGTAACGGCCCCCGGGGATTACGACAGCCTCTACT
>HF970758.1:4179-17002 GCA_000604205.2 Neurospora africana FGSC 1740
TTCGCCGTTGGCCGTTTGGCCTCTGGCTACTGGCCGATCCTTCTTCTTTCTCCTCCACCATCAGTCTCTTCCACGCTGTTGTTGCTTTGCTTTCTGCAATCCCGGCCAGCTTCGAGTCGAAATCGACCGTGGTTTTGTAATTGCCTAGGCGAGGCACCTCCTCTCTCCACTCTTGTATCTGTGACGGAGGAGAAAGCCCGCTCATTACTACCACTCGGGATCAGGAAAATATTGTGCTCAGCAACTTTATGTAGTCGTCCGTATGGAACACCACGGATCCCGGCTGTGCAAAGGGGGAAACTGGTGAGAGGGACACACAAAAAAAAGGACCATTCGGTTTCCCGCAAAGCTACCTACCTCAGCCAACCCCAGGCGACCAGCAACGGAAGCGACGTCTTGGCGGCACCATGGCCCGTGGTTTCTGCAACATGACGGGGCCCGGCGTGCCTGGTGTCTTCTGGCCTCTTTTCCCAACCGCCCTGCAGCCCGTCGACTGCTAAGCAGAACAGGCAATGTTGGGATGGGTGCTACAGTTCTGTGATGATTGGAAAGAAATAAAACGAGGTTGGTGTAGTATCTCCAGTGAAGCTGGGTCAGGTTTATGATGAAGCTCTCTACACTACATACTAACCTGTGGACTGGCTGATCTTGTGTGACGAGCCACAGCGAGCTGCCTCGTTACCCTGAAGCCTTTCGCTCTAGCGCATGTTTTTGTCCCCTGATCCCAGACGCCAATGCTGATGGCCGCTGGGAAACACTGTGAGACCTGGGGCAAGCTGGGCAAGCTGTGGGTTCTAGGGTGGGTGTAACCAGCCGAAGGGGGCGCCATGGACTAGTGTACGACATTGTCTCTGGGTGCTGGTATGTTATCGACACCCCTCTAGCTTGTCTCCCGTCTGTTTTTGTGCACGCCTCTAGGGCTGTATCGACTCGTAACTCCCGGGATTCACTATGCCTGGCTGGAGCCTTCGGAACATCTACTTCCATGCCGAAAGCATTGCAAGAACGGTCTAACGCCCTTTGAAAAGCTCTGGAAAAGGGCATTGCGGAGCGTCATGCTCTTCTGGTGACTGCTGTTGGCGTTTTTTACTGCATGTGTAGTAGTGGCCTCCTTTGCACGGTAGCGAACCCTTACTTACCTAGTTAAATCTCGTGTGCTTACGCCGGTGCTGGGCAACACCACGTTGACTGATCCCTTCACATTGGAACTGTCTGGCGATTTGACGATATGTGCTGTCAAGATACGCCTTTTCGTCTCCTTTCTTGCTGTGTATGATAGATCATTGGATGTTTTTGCTATGGCCTGGGCATTCCCACGAGGTACCACGATGCGACCGACGGTGTGAACACATATAGGGCCAGACCCTTCAAGTCCTTCGTGCCAGGTCATCGACAGGATTGTCTGTGCCTCGCACATCCGCGTCTTCTGGTGGGAAAGGGTACCTGCCTTGTACGGTGCCCCTTTGCCAGTCGACCAACCTATTTTATGACCAGTACCCGGTCTAGGAATATCGGGATGTCGACTTGTCCACGACACTTGTGTTTCCACGTATTTCCACTAAATTGTTAGAGTTTTCAATGAGGAGGTGGCTCAATCTAACAAGACTGGCAGAGCATTTCATGAATTTGATAAGAGTTTCAAACAGTCCGGTACTTGAAGCCGAACCTCAAGTGACACAGCACCGCCGAAATCCACTCTCCCATCACCACGCATAAAACGGCCAGCGTGATATTTGATGGGATCTTGAACAGGTTGATGCGGGCCCACGGGGCGTAATAAGTATGCACAGGGGTGGCACAGTCTCCAGTGCCCGTAGGAGGGGGGCAATGAAGTCCGTGGGCCTTCGATACCCGGCGCCAGTAGTCCAAAAGCATTAAGAGCGATGATATACCGGTCATATGTACGATCATGTCTGGAGATTCAGGCCGGCTTGGATTGTGAGCATCATTATATTGGCCCAGATGTAGAAGGTCGACCACTTCCTATGATGCGATTGGTGAGAGGAGTTGGCTTTCATCCCCAGTTTCGGTAGCGTAGCTTTATCCAGAGAGAGATCCACGTCGATATGGTGGGAATTTCACGTGTTATTCTAACAGTTTGTGTGTGATATTGGCTTGAAACGTATGTAAGCTCAGCCCATAATATTGTTCCCCAGGACCAACAACATCGCAAGCAAAGTTGGTGAGGTTCTTGAATACAACATGCTGTGTGAGCGAGGAGGGGAAAGGGTTCAGGTGGTGAAAGTTGAAAGTGATCAATGAGGAGGAACGGCTGTGGCCGATCCGGCTTGTTGTTGGTCCAAAGCTCATGGGACCGTTGGATTTGAGCTAAGCAGAGATGTCTTCAAGGGTTCTGAAGCATCGCCATTGCCAGGCCCGATGGCTCAAAACGCATGAAATGTGAGACATTGGCGGGTAGCGATGTACCGCTTATCCCCTTGTATTTCCCTCGTACTCTTCGATATTAGATCCCAGGTTCCTCGGTCGCTTACCCGTAAGCTATGTTGTCACGGACCATATGTTTGCCGCCTGGAGTGACTTGTCAAGTCGACTTGCAACACAACATGTATGGCGGTGGCCGGCTGAAAACGTGGGGTTGAACAGGAACAGGGATCAAGTTGATGATATGTTCCTCAGATCTCATGCGCAGGACAGCATCACGTCGTGCTCCTTTTGGCTTGTGAGTTTCTGCGCTGAGGACTGTCGTCGTAGACCAATCTATCCTATGGTGGCTTACACTTTCTGCCAATGACGGACCATCGACTGTGCCAAGAAACTCCCTGCTTGATATCCGGCCGATGTCCGCACATCGTGGGACAAGCGTCCAAAGAAGTCGTCATGGCAGCAGCGCTCATGGTGCTGCTTAAAAAGGGGCGGCAAAACGGAACACGGCTGGAGCACGACGTCGTCAGTCGTCAACTGGGGTTCCACCATAACACATATCATGCATGTAATGGGGTTGTAGGGTACAAATCCGGTGACCATGACACTGCTGCTCAGGTCATAGAACGATGTGGATGTTTTTGCTGATCTGGAGCCTGTCATTGACATTGGCAGCAGATACTGTCACCAAGTCGTGCAGGTCCAGGGAGGATCCTTCAAGCGCAACGCTTCAACGAAGGATGGATGGGTCGTTGTGAAAAGAGTAGGCGTCTTCCCCAGACTCGCGTGCTTGGATGGTGGCGGGGGCAGACAAAGGGAAGGATGCGAAGACGAGATCACATTTATCCTCGATTCAACCTCACCATCCTCACGACAACAAACCGACCAGGTGGTTCCAAGAAAAAGACTACACCCGGGCTCGCCAAAAAACAATACACACACGACTGTTTTTTGGACCACCTGCCGACGTCCATGATGGTATGGACAATGACATCCGCGGCGGGACGCTATGTAACCTCCGCTTTGCTACGACATGGCGGGGTAGAAGTGTGAGGGTGAATGCGACACCATGGTGATAATGCTGGGTTCTGGGCTGCTGGGGTAGAGCACCTGTCCCAAACTCTGCGATGGATCGGGTGGGATGTCGTGGGTGTCAATATGTGTTCACATTCCTCTGTAGGACCCGGAAGTTGAGTGAAGATGACAGAAGCGCACGAGTTGGGGGTTGAGACGACATCGCTTGTAGGATGGAAGGTAAAAACGGTGCAGTTGGGGAATGGAGATGGATGCAAGTGGAAAGAGGTGTGGTTGCAAACTGCAAACTGGCAGGTCAAACCAGATGTGCCTTGCGTACAATCTTATCTCTTCGTACCTCTAGTCAGTCTATTATAGCCGATCAAACTGTAGCGCTACCAATATTTTGCTGCGCAGACGCCGCTTCGAACCGGGCATCCAGCGTCTCTTTTATCCCCAACCAAGCTGCAAGTCCGCGCCCAGTTGCAACATCAACCTCTCGCTTGGTTTGCTGATGGTCTGATCCTTCGCGATAGGATCTCTCAGTTCATACCCCTGTATTCTTTATACGCTGTTAAGATGAGAATTTTCGTAGATGGATACGAGACAGGCACAGTCCGTGGTAGCAGGCGGGACGGGCAGGCATCCCTGATGATGATCCCATCACGTTCGCTCTTTTCCCGCTTATCATCAGACAGGTAGAGAGATATGCCGTTTTTCCTCTCCCGAAGACCTGTGGCTTACCGCGTTGGAGTGTTACCTGCCTACTTACCTCTAGCTCCGTCTCATTGCGAACAATGAAAGTCGTACTGGACATGGCCAAGTTGGACAAGATTTGTGCGATGGCAACCTCTCGTTGTCATGCATCATTGATCGAGTTTCAACATCAAACTTCCTCAGACATGGAAGACATGGTAGGCTTGTCCCGTTCCCCGCCCCATAGCCTTTCGGCAACGTATGCAATCACACTGCTGGCTTCTACCTACAGATCACTTATTACACTTTACCGCCATGCTCTTTTTGGACACCCTCTTTTGCCGTAACCGGCCGGCATCTCTGAAACCCACATACGTGGAACATCAACCAGTCAAACCCGTGAGGTTCTGATCGGGCTTTTCTCTGTTATGGACTGCTCTGGTTAACATATTCTTATGCTACAGTAACATCCTGCCCTTTTGGCCAGCTGAGAGGTTGGCTGGCCATGCATGGCTATGGAGGCCTTGCCGCAGTTCTCACTCGTTGGTTCTGAATGAACAGGAACTTCGTGTCCGGTGTTGTCTACAACCACGATGGCCCGCCACAGAACACCAGTGTCCTGATCAGAAACGATGCTGAAGAGGGTCTGGTACGGGTGAAAGCGCGGGTCTCACCATGGTGTTGGATTATTCGATTCGGATGACCCTTATCATCGATGACTTGTGATTCAAGATCAATGACAAACATCACCGAAGCCAGTCCATTTTTGATTCGAGATGACGACGAGAAGGAAACAGCGGCAAAAAGCAAAGAAAAACATCCCAGACGCCGGGGGGATCTGCAAGCGGCCCCACTGGTGATGCGGCCAGGCACTTCTTCCCTGACAGCTATCCCGTCG
Source organism: Neurospora africana FGSC 1740 (assembly GCA_000604205.2). Taxonomy (NCBI): domain Eukaryota; kingdom Fungi; phylum Ascomycota; class Sordariomycetes; order Sordariales; family Sordariaceae; genus Neurospora; species Neurospora africana. The sequence goes on from HF970758.1 coordinate 9,170, forward strand.
CGCCCGTGTGAGAGCGCAGTCGAGGTCAAGGCAAAATGGAGGGCATGATATTGGCCGAAGAGACTGGTATTCGCATCCGGTCCGAATGCGCCTTGTGCTGCGTGTAAGCAACCGATTTTCCTCGGCTGCAACCTACAATGTGCTGAGCTGTGCTGTTTTACCCCTTTTCGATATTTGATATTTTTGGCATATCGTTGTGGTTTATCAACCACTATTGGCATTCACGAATCCTTTCCCCAAACTGGGACAAATCCCTATGGTACAAGAGAAGGAGGGGGATAAGGGGAAAAAAAAAAGAAAGAAAGGGAAAAAAAAAAGAAGCCCCGTATGTTGTTCTCTGTCCTCCTCCACCATGTCTCCTTCATTTCTCTTCATCTAGAAGGTTGTCGCTCCCCAGTCTCCTCAAAGACAATAACACACAAAATAAGTTCAACTCAGAATCGCGTTTTACGGCACACTACTGCGAGCTCCCGCTCCTGCAGAAGCTTGTCCCACCTATCCCGTGTTTCCATCTTCATCGTCCTACCTTGGCCCCTTGATCTTTCTTGGTGACCGCCCCTCATGCGTTGCCCGTGTGCCCGTGTTCTCGTTTCTGCCTTGGCTGCCTTTTTACCTTTTTGCTACTCTCAAACGGGAGACTCCGGGAGGCTCTTGTGGGAGTGGTCTGTTGTTACCTGTCCGTGAAGAATTTACCGAGTACCTATCCATCAACAAATTCTTTCTCTTCTTGTCACTCACTCAAGACCACAGAAACAAGTACACAACCCTCACCCCTCACACACACACACACACACACACAAAAGCCGTTCTCTAGATCCAGACAATTCGACAACCAAATTACCCCTACCTTCGGCTCGGTAGGTAGGTAGGTAGAGATATGTTGTACGTAAAAACCAACGTACCGTATAGGCTGGACAAAGAAAGTGTAGATTACGGATCACAGATGGTGGCGCCGCTGTAATTGCGTAGTGCGTAGTGCCTCAGACATATTGTACACGCAAAAGGTTAATGTCTGTATCTACCGAATCGCCAACCCCCAACTGATGGAACCGAGCAAGACAAGGCACAAGACACAAGACGTACCGAGAGGTAGCGTAGGCAGGACCCCCAATTCCCAACAACAGTAATATAAATACACTCACCCACTCACCAAACACTACTCACATCTAAAGTTCCACTAAACAGCGAGATATACGCCCCGATCCACTTCTCTCACTTCCCCTCCCGTGTCTCGAAATCTGGCAAGATGTAACCCCAGCTTTCATGTTCTTTCTACGCATATATATATGCAATTTGTCGAGTGGATGTGTGTACTACAATAATAAAGATTTGTTGTTGACTTGTTGTTTATCACCCCGGACCCCGTCCCCGCCCAGGTCGCAGTGTCTTGCAGTCATGACTTCTCTGCCGGAGACCGGGACGAAGGGTCAGTAAATCCAACGGGCTAGATAGTTTAGTATGATGCCGATCGCATTAGACCATTCTGTGACGGAAGAAGAACTTGCAGACTTCTTATACAGCTACTTGTAGTGTCTAGTGGAATCAAGCTTGATAAACCCCCGTATTATTGTATCCATTCTTCGGTCCACACAAAGTAGATTTCAATCACTCACGAACAGCTAGGCGACATACTTAGCGGGCGTACGCGGGTATACTCAGAAAAAAAAGCGAGACACATCCTGTATTGTGTATGTAGCACAAAGTCCCTGTCTTTCGGTTCAAGATCACGATACGGTTGAAAAGGGGGCGTTGGATACTGGCCTCCTTGGTGTCACGTGGGTTGCGGCTTGTTCCGGGAGAATAAATGGCTAAGGTGTGTTGGAAGGGAGTGAAATGAAGTGTGAAGTGTCCTGAAAAGAAGGAGAGAAGGGAGCTGCAATGTATAGCTCTTGCCTTAATAGAATCATTACAACATCATCTACCAACGGTCTCCTGCCAGCTCAGCATCTCAGTTGACTAGAAAAAAGAGAGGAGTCCGGGAGACTTCCATCGGGAGACTCTTAACTAAAGGTCTCGCGCGTGTATCAGTTAGCAACCCACGTAAGAAAGCGGTGAATTACCCAGAAACAAGGAGAAGACGATCTGTTTCGGTGCACCCGGAACTTTATTGGGGAAGACAAACCGGCCGAAACGGGTCTTGAAGCCACCAGTTGAGATCAATCAATGTTTGGATAAAATGTAAACCGACCCAGAAAGAAAGCAAAAAGCGAAAAGCAAAAGAAGCTCGGCTGCCCAAGCCTGGAGTTGAACTCGAGGCCAGCTGCATGCGTGCGAAAACACCATGCATTGTCTTGTATCAGCACGCCTACCACGTCGGCTCCTGGGAGTTGTTGGAAAGTCTGAACGTGAGGCTTATATGGTCCCAGTGAAGGTCCTGCCGCGGAGTGAAAACCCGGGGCCCGGCCATTTACCGGTGTAGAGACTCTGGGGCGTGAGAGGACGATGGCAATGTACAGTTTGGACAAGTGGTGATGAGAGGTTTCACAGCCAAAGGATAACTGCAGACTGGTTCCGTCTTCATGACCATAGACACCGCAATACAGCGAATGATTACCATCAAGAAAAACATATACGCATTGAATCCAGCTTTTAATGTATGGCCCTTCATGCGCCGGGGTTCTATTTAACCCCCGGTGTAGAGAACTAGACACTACCGTTTTACTCTGTGTGCTGCATCAGGACATAAACCCATGTCTAACCCAAGACACCTCAACTCTCTAGAAGTGAAATGGTCAACTAGAGCCCCAAATCCTGGTACGAAGCCACCATGAGACCGCTTGACACATCTCAGCGAGCCTTTTGTTTGCTCAATATGCCCGCTGTGTTAGACCCATGCGGCGGCCACGTTTACCAGAGCCCACCGATCGCATTGTGTCGTCCAAGGAACCAATGTCAGCAATTTGGTCTGCCATGGAGTTCATGAAATCCCCCTGACTAGACTGAAATCCGTCGGTACTCTTGAAAACCGCATTGAACAGATTCCCAACGGCCTCGGAGAGGACAGTGATGCCCTGGACATGATCTGCATCTTCACGGGACTCAAGCTCCAGCACACCCTTGTGTTCGTCAATGCGGCCCTTGACTCGCCCATCAACAATGAGGAAACTCAGGATGTCCATGACCTCCGGCTCGGTAATACGCAGCCTCTCCGCAAGCCAGCCAACATGCATGCGGGTATATGGGGCAATAAGCTTGACCACTCCTTTGGTGCGCATGTTGCGCGTAACCTCGTCAATGTTCTCGGCAATAAACGGATCCCCTAGCAGGTCGGTGTTCTTCTGAAGTACATCCTCGTATCTGTAGATATCATCGCGCTGGTATGCGTCCACAAGCTCCGTCATGGCGGAGATGCGGGGGTCGTTCCTGTAGGGCTTCATCTCTTGGCTGTCAAAGGGGTTGATGTCCGACTTCATCAGCATAGTCGTCAAGAGCAGATACTTAAGAACCTGGATACGGCGAAGATCACCGGCTTCATCGTAGTTACGGAATGCCTCGAAGAAGTCACTCTGGGCCTCCTTCCAGTTTTCCTCACTCATGTGCATCTTGCCACCACACTCGCGGATGACGCCCTGAATTTTGGGGTGGGGCACAGCAGACCGCACCTTGAGCGCCTTCTGGTAGAGAACCTTGAGCTGGTTGTTGTTGCGTGTTTCGGAGTACATTTGAATTTCCAGGGCGTAGATTTCCAAGGAATAGGTGCCTTTGCTGGGGTCATCGGTTCCGTCGGGCTTGCGGCAGGCATTATGGAGCTCTCTCAACTTGCGGGCGACTGCATGGTAATCCTTGCGGTCGAGCAACAGTCGGGCAAGCTTGATGTTCGTCTTCAACCATAGGCGCTCGTTGTTTGTGCTCTGGAAGCACTGTAGTGTGAGAGAGTAGAATTTCTCGATGCACTGCACGGCTTTGGGATCGTCGTATCCTTTCTCGATGTAGTTGAGCATGTTGTCGATGGACTTTTCGGAGTAGTTTCTCGTCACGGCCGACTTGACATAGGTCAGGAGTTCTTCGTAGTGCGCGGTTGCCTATACCTCTCGTTAGCTGTGGATAAGTACGATGGACCAACATTGGCATTACCGACCTCTTGGTATCGCTTGAGTTTGAATTCCAGCTTAATAGCCTGTTTCAGTGCTTTGAAGCCCCAATCTCCCTTTTCCTGCTCGAGCGGCGGTATGCTTAGGAACTCTTGGAGAGCTTCCTCGGGATCTGATGTTTTGGTCTGCTTGGCATTGTAGTACTTGTTTTCGATGTCCACATCGCCGTTGTCCTCCTCCTCGTCGTCTTCGTACTCGAAGTCATACTCCTGATCGGAGTCTTGCATGAAATCGTCGTCGGACATGGTTGCTGATGTAAACGGGGACGTAAACGATTCCGTGGGTTGATAATGGGAGATTGAGATTGAGAGATGCTGGACAAAGAATGCGTAATTTTGCGGAAGATCGAGCCTTGTTGTATGCGGTGACGAGGTATACAACAAACACTGAACGTGAAGTGACAAATGGTGGTCGGTGTTAAAAGGTGTGCAGTCAGTGTGGACTGTGGTCGCGCCTGCCTCTGGTAAGGCTGAAGCTCGAAGTGGGGATGAGCTTCGTCAAGTGGAGACAGTGACTGTGGGGTGCCACTCATCAATTGGTCAGCAGCAAACGTCAAAAAGTCCAGCCGCTGGGGTGTAGTTGCATAGCCTGAGCGCCGCATGTCCAGCAGTGGCCGGGGCGTTCTCGCTGCCATATAAATATTGTCCGTTACATCAACAACAGCCAGGCGCTTTGCCACTCGACAACCATTTCCATCTCCCATCCTTCTCGAGACCGACCATCGCGATTCTTAATCCGCCGACAGACCATTAACAGAGCCGTTGCGCCTATCATTTCCCGATCAACCGCCTGATTCCCCCAAACGTACCACAACAACATCACCACTGCTCGCCCGCTGCATCAGCAGCACCAACACCGCCAAGATGGGTTCTGGAGACTTGAATATGAAAAAGAGCTGGCATCCCCAACGATCGGGGAACGTCGCCGCCACCCAAAAGGCCGAAGCCGAAGCGATCGCCGAGCGCAAGAAACTGCAACAGCGGCTGCAAGAAATCGAAGAAGAGCGGCGCAAAGAAGAAATCCAGAAAGCCCTCGAAGCCGCCGGCGGCAAGCGCAAGATCGACCGCGTCGAATGGATGTACAGCGGCCCGACCGACGGACAGGCCGGCGACTCTGCTGAAACCGAAGCCTACCTGCTCGGCAAGCGGCGAATCGACAAGCTCCTCCAGGACAACGATACCAAGAAGGCGCTGTCGAAACAACCCCAGCAAGATCTTCTGTCGGCGGCCGGCCCGGCGCCGGTGGTGACTAATGCGCGCGACGTGGCGACCAAGATCCGCGAAGACCCCCTGCTTGCGATCAAGAGGCAGGAGCAACAGGCGTATGAGGCGATGATGAACGACCCTATCAAGCGCCGACAACTGCTGGCGTCTATGGGTATCGATGACTCGCAGATCGCCGCTAAGGGAGGGAAAGAGGAAAGACGACACAAACATCGCTCTCACCACCATCGCTCGGATCGGCATAGGGATCGCGACGACGACCGCGACCGCGACAGAGACAGAGATAGACACTCCTCCCGACGCAGGTCTGACTCTCGAGATCGATCCCGGAGCAGGAGCCCACGGAGGCGCAGCGATCCCGAGGAAGACCGAAGCAAGCGGCGCAGGCGAGACTCGCCCGACCGGATAAGGAGGCGAGACCGGGATGAAAGCAGAAGCCGGGGAAATAGAGATAGGGACGATAGCAGGTCGCGGCGACATCGGTTCCCCCGAGACCGCTCACGCTCCAGATCAAGGTCACCTGGCGGCCGCTCCTCACGAAGAAGGGAGTATTCCCGGGAGCGTGAAAGCGGCGGACCATCGTCGCGTAGGGACGACCGCAACAACCGTGATCAAAACCGACCCCCACGCAGGGATTACACAAACAAGGAAGATGACCGGCCGAAATATAACGGTGGGCTGAATAAAGGTGGCAGGCAGCAGCAGTCAGACGGGGACGACAAAAAGGCGGAGGAAGAGCGTGCCAAGAAGCTGGCTGCTATGCAAGCGGCTGCCACCGATCTGGACAAAGCTCGCGAGGAGCGGCTCAAGGCCCTTGCGGAAGCAGAGCGGGCGGAGAGAGAGGCGGATGAGAAGGCGCGTCAGCAGAATAGGAAGTATCGTGGAGGTGATGCTGGGTTCATGAGCGGCCTGCATAGTAGGGCGGCGGACATGAAGATTGCAGACCGCATGAATGGAAGAGTCTGAGTGTGAGGAAGGGTTTTGTTCAGGTTCATAATTGTTGATTAGATACCCGGTTAGAATGGATAAATAAGCGTCGGATGGTTAGAAAATAACACTGGTATTGCAAATGTGATAATAACACGCAGGCGAACATTGAGGACATGGTGAATTGTAAAGTTTCCAAAAGTATGCTACAACTCCCGTAATCATGCCATGATATCCAAGAACAAGCCATGCCAGACCTAATAACACAAGTTCTCTATCATATTATCCACTCATAACTCTTCAACCCGAATCACTTAAGCGCTCTCCTCTGTCTCTTCGAACATGACCAAAACCGTTCCAGCTTTGCAGATATCCTGCAGAAGTAGGTTAGCGACTCATCTCGTACCATTTTAGGAGACGGCTGTACTTACTCCTTCCCTGTGTGCCAGCTTCTTGATTACGCCGCTCTGTGGCGACCGAATAACCGTCTCCATCTTCATCGACTCGATACTGTATAACCCAAGGCGTTAGTAACCTATCCAAGCCATAATCGGGTATCGAAGACATAAGCACTTACACAACCAACGGAGCACCCTTCTCCACCGACTGACCCTCCTCAACTTCATTTCTCAAAATCTTGCAAGGCATCGGCGCCACCACGCTAGCCGCAACTTCCTTCAAGCCCAGCGCCTTATCAAACCACCCTGGGCTGACGAGTCTTAGCTGAGTCTTGTGACCAAGCTGAAAGACCGTCAACTTCTCGTTATCCGCAGGGTCCTGGACCAATGTTGTGTCGACTCTCGCAAGAGGGAAGTACGTAGTCAGCTTGGTCTTCTTTGCTGATGAGGTCGGGGCCATTGTGGAAGTTGACTCGGACACAATGTTCTCAAATACTTGCGGCTTGTCATCGCCCTCCTTGCGGACAGACACGTTGAACAACTTGTTGTTCAGCTGCGTGACCTCAACCTCGACGATCTTGCCTTCCTCTGTGCTGGCATCGTCTTGGACACGAAACGCGAACTTGCGCGAGTTCTGGGTAGCGGCTTCGCCGAAGCCGAGGGCCTGACCATGTGCGGCAGGGGCATTTTGTGTCTGGGTGCCTAGGAGACCAAGGGCAGCTTGGGCGAACACATCGTTGGAGGTAGGCTTGGCTTCAAACAGTTCTGTCTTCCAATTGTCGATGAAGCCAGTCTCGACGTCACCTTCGATAAAGGCTTGGCTGTTACAGAGTCTTTTGAGGAACTCAATGTTTGTGCTCAGCCCGACGACTTCGTATTCGCGCAAGGCCAGTTCGAGCTTGCGGATGGCCGTCTCTCTGTCCTTGCCCCGGACGATAAGCTTGGCGATCATTCCGTCGTAGGCCTCAGAAACGGTGTCCCCTTCCACGAAGCCGGCGTCAATGCGGACGTCTTCGTTTGTTTGAGGCTTCGAGAGATGTACTAGAGTGCCTGAGTCGGGGAAGAAACCCTTCTCTGGATTCTCGGCGTATATCCTGGCCTCGATGGCGGCACCTCTTTGGAGAATCCTAGCTTCGATCTCGTCCTGAGTCAAGGGAAGCTTCTCGCCGGCAGCAACCCTGAACTGCCACTCGA
>HF970758.1:26204-42919 GCA_000604205.2 Neurospora africana FGSC 1740
GGGTTCGAAGTTTGGATGCTTCGCACGCGGCGAGCAAGATGGCAAAAGACGAAACAGAACAGACAGTGACAGACCGGCACAGCAACCCGCGAGACGAGAGCCGGAAATTTTTTGGCCAGGGTGCTGCTAGGGTGGAACTACGATAAGCTGATAAGAGCGAGGCGCTGTCAGTCTTGTGGGGCGACAAGGATGGCTGCTGGGCTCACAAATGAAATTACTGCTAAGTGCATAATTCAGCGATATGGCTCTAAGAGATATGTTTATGCTCCGGCCCCCTTTAAGGCAGCTCCGAATGCGATGGTTTTCTGTTAATTTAAGTGCAGCATGTGCCCTATAGATGCTTCTTAGAGCCAACGATATCCGGAGATTTCAAGGTCCTGTGGAGAAATATGTCCTTGGAATTCCCAAGTCAAATCGTACCTAGAAATGTGAACGACCATCAATGAGATTGACAACGAAGAACGATCCCATTGAAACCATTCTGTCTTCCAAAAGCCTTAAGGCCGCGACAACCCATTTAATCCCAACCTATACCATTCCTCACGTCTAGGTCCGAGTTAGAGCGTAAAGTCCCATTCCTTGAAAGCCGCTCTGAATGCGGCAACATCCTTCGACTCCTCCTCCACCGACTGACCAACATCTTGCCAAATAACCCTGCCTTCCTCACCGAGCAGTTTCGCCATCAACTTGCGGGGAAACTGAAGATCAAAGCGAACATTCTCATCAATCTGCAGCAGCAGGGTCTTGGAGATAACCTGGCCGCCCTCCGCGCCACCCTTTTCCGCATCGCCCTCCTTCTCCGCCCAGATCCAAACACGGAGATAGTCGCCAGGAATCTCATCGGCCGTCTCGAACTCCTTCGAAACAAATTTTCCTATATTAGTATCCTTCGCCAAGACCTGAAAGCCGGCCTCCACTAATCCCTTGCGAACCATCTCCGCAGGCACCGGCATGAACTGCCAGTGGACGTGAATATTCCTCGCGCGGTTGATTTCCCAGGTAACGGCACCGAGCTTTCCCTTGGACTGCTTCGACACCATGCCCTGCAGCGACTCACGGAAGCGCGTCATCTCCTTGAAGGTCTTCTTGATATCTTCGCCGCTGTCGGCGAGAGCCGCGACGTTCAGAGAAGGGATGTGCGGGGTGGGCGTAATGATGAGATGACCTGGGAAGTCAAGACCCTGCGACTTGAACGTCTCAGCAGACGGTAGGGGCCCCTTGGCAGTCGCAAGATATGCCTCCTCGCCGATGCTGCAGATCATGTGCGTGGGCAGATTAGGGTTTGACAAGCAGAAGAAACACCTTTCCGGTCCGGGTGGAGGAGAGCGTTCGCGTCGCTGGTGCTTGCGACGCCTGCGGTCGTTCTCGTGGTTTCCGTTCGCGAAGCGCGAAAAGCCGGCTTCGTCGGCTGTACGTTTCTGTGCAGCGGCAGCTGGCTTGTAAAAGGGCGTGAGGGTGCTTCCTACGGGAGGCGACACGACCGCTTCTCGGTTGAGGGTGAAAGCGTACATTGACTTTGCCTTGGCCGTGTTGGCCCATGGAGCCAGTGAAATGAACCGTGTCACGTCCAGTCCCTTGTCCTTATCCTCCTCTCCTCTGGACTCGGGGAAAAATGGCTCGCGCTCAAATGCGAAGTTGTCCGGAGACATGGTGAAATGATAGCGGGGCTTGAGATGGGCGCAAAGGTCGGCGATTGCCTGGCTGGAAGGGATGGCATCCGTGATGAGGTGTTGCTCTCGCGCTTTCGCGCTGTTCTTCCACACATCGGATGGCCAGACTGTGGTAAGGAGGATGTCGGCATTATTGGCGCCGCGCAAGGACTTGATGTCACCTTCGGTGTGGAAGGGCAGATGCTGTTCCTTGGACTGACCCGCGACGACGGCAGGATCAAGCAATCCACCCAGAGTAACAATCCGAACGCCTTCTGAGGTCTTGGTGACGCTCCGCTTGCCCAGGTAATGTAGATTTGGCGCGATCTCCTCTTCCTTCTCGATTCGCTCAATGACTTGTGCGGGTAGTGGGACTGTCCCGACAGTGAAGTAGGTCGGGCATGGGATGTGGATTTCGCCGGCTAGAAGGGCAGTGAGCTGTTCATCAACTTGGCCTTCACCAAATAAATTGCCACTGACAATGGCGAAGCTGAAAACATTCTTGGCGTGTAACGTCGATAGTTTGCTGAACGCAGACTGGAGCTGACCGTTGATGCTGCCGAAAACGAAGCTGATTTGGTCAGTATGAGTGATGTTGTTAAAGTGCAATTGGCTCCGTACTGACATTTTAGCGGCCATGTTGCGAGGTTGAAGACCGCTGATGATGATGGTGAGAACACCACGACTGGTGAACGATAATTTTATATACAGTGCTGGTCGGAAAGGACAGTGTTCATCTCAATCCAATAAAGAGTTAGTCAAATTATTCAACGTCGGATGAAAGAAGACCGGCCGTAGTGTCAAACGAATGAAAAAAAGGATGAAGGTCTTGATAATAAAGCTGGGAATGCGGTACGTATTTTGAGTGTTATGCAAGGTCCAGTTGAAACAAGGGAACGGCCGTCGATGTTGTTTGCAAGGAATGGAAACCCTCTTATCGTGGGTCTTATCTTAGCGCCCCGATAGAACGATGTTTTGACATCAAGGTCCTCAGACCTCCACGAAGTGCGGATTCGTCCTTCGTTCTTCGTAACGCCAGCGAAAAAGCCTAGGACTGTAACATATGCCAATGCTGGAACAACCTTGGGTATCTTGTGTTGCTCCAAAAGTGTTATTTTAGTAGTTCATTGAGCCCGAACCGCCAAAGTTCAGCTACAGTAAGTACCTCCCCATCCTCGGGACAAGTGGGGCTCCCACGAGTTGAAGTCCGCTCCGCACCGATGGAGATCCACATTGTCGGGCCCGTCCCGTCTCCGCTCTGCTCCGTCTCAACTCCACCCGCCCCCGATCTCTAGGGACAACACTTTCATCCCATGTAAGTTGTCTCTGATCCTTCAGCATCACACTTAGGTTCTCAAAGGAGGGAACATCTAAATTGCGAGGACGGAGGCGAAATATATCTACGAATGCGAAAGGAAAAAGCTGCTTGGGTTGTCACTTACAGCGTGTTACACCTCTAGCACCGATCTTATCATGACTGCACCAGGAGACACTGCATGACAGTACTGTAGATGCTCCCATTGAATAACGTTCAAGCTCTCTCATCCATTCTACTACTCTGACTTACATTACCTCGCATCAAAGTATGACCTCGCAATACTCCTACACTCCCCTGGCCTTTGTCCCCATGCGCACATCCCTATTTGACTTTTCCGTTCAGAGCCCCTTGTTGGGCAAGTCACACTACACCCTAGTTGTTTACGTGACATTCTATGCTTGAGACCACCGAGTCTCCATCAAGTTTCGAGTCTGGCCAAAGCACTGGTGCAGTCAACATCAAGGACGGACAATATGTTGTTTGGCTTGATTTGCTTTCGCTATGGTATCACCCGTACAAGCTATGATATAGAAGGAAACTTGAAGAACGCTCAGTGTGAGATGCTACTCTAACTGATGCAGAGCAAGGAAGTATCGATGATCGCCATCGAACGACAGATCTAGCTCTATACGTTGCCACAGAGGCTGCAGTGCTGAAAGTCTTGGGGTATAGGAAGAAAGTGTGAGGGAGAAACTCCCAGGAAAAAAATGACAGCCGAAAGCAGGTAAATTCGTAGGGGTATGTCGTTAGTAGCTCAGTCTGTTAGCCATATGTTCAAGTACACCGTTTGTACACCTTGGTCGCAACAGCCCACGATCAAGTATTATCCAGGCCCCAGGGTCCCGAGCGCGAGGTCAGACGCTCTCCATGCGGTAAATCACAGCCAATATCAACGGAGGTGGTGTCTCTTCATGTCTGGACATGCCACTTCTCGGCTTCAGAAGGTAGCCATGCGCCTAGAATGGCTTCGGTCATTTCCGAGAATGGGCGATGCTCCTATCATGTCCTCCTCATCATCCCGAGAAACCTTGCGGCCCGGCACGGTTGGCGAAACAGCCTCGAACTTGTCGGACTTGCGTTCACGCTGCCCGAATGCGTAGGTCTGGGCCCTACTAAAGCCCTTACGGGTCTGGCGCAGACGACCCATTTCTCGCTCGCACGTGTTGACATGTTCGGCGTCATTCATTTCGATATACGCTTGAGGGCAACAACGTTCCCGGTGGTTTTGGAAGAACCCACTATAGCCGCCATCCAGGATGTAAACATCGGGGTACGTGAGTTTGGGGTAGAATTCGGCGTTGATAGTGCGGTCTTCAGATCGTATGTGGCGGGCCATGATGGGCGCGCGATGGGCCGAATATTCGCAGTGAAAAATCAGGAGCGTGCGCCCTTCCATAGGGGTCTCGAACAGATGTCTCGCCAAAAGCTCCTTGTCATTGTAATTGATAGCCCCGTCAATGTGGCCACCTTCGTACTCGTACTCGAAGCGGCAGTCAATAATCATCTTGTGCGAGTACTGACTGCCATACTTGCCGTCAAGCACTTCAAGCAATGTGTCTCGGCTGATGCGTGGGATGGAATCATTCTCGCCTGAAGGGAAAAAGTGTGGCAATAGAGGCTCCTGAGGTTCGTCGACATCCACGACAGACTTGAGACTTGAGGGAAGAGATGTCCGCTCCTTAGGCTTGACAATGTCGCCCGGGCTCTCGAACATGGACAGCGAGCGGCGGAATGTTTTCCTTTGCCGGGCAAAGGGGTTCGAAGGTGTGCGGGCATTGTTGGTAGGAGAACGTTTGCGAACGCTGTTAATGCTGCTCACACTGCCAAAATGAGTCCTGCAGCGCGCTGCCGCCGCGTTAGAGCACGGACTACCCGGCAAGACAGGCGTCCGGCGCTCTTGTGGGGGTGATTCCTCGAAACATTCGCTCAATGATAACGACACCGAAGGGGAGATGGGTACCTTTAGGTTCCGGCCACCGAAGCGAAAGGGCGGCAGTCCCGACCCTGAACCGTTGGAGCGCCCGGGTATACTACTCGTGCTGTAACCTTTGGCCCGGGCCAGAGGTGGACGAGAGAAGCCAAGTTTCCTTCGCCTGGTAAAGAGAAGAGGGGATGATTAGCTTCTGCATAGACCAAAGGACGAGGGGGGAATTCAGGAAGCTTTGCTGGTAAAAAGTCAAGCATGAACTTACTCGGCACCAATTCCCTTGGATTCTTGGGACAGCTGCCGCACAGCGGCAGGTGAGTCTGGTAGTGTGTCCTCATCACCAGAATCCGGAGCTGGAGAAGGACTAACGGCGAGACGGGACAGGAAAGGTGCCTTTATCGGCACCGGAGACATGTCCAACCTGTTCACTGCAGGTGACGACGATGCAGGAGGTGGCGGCGTGGTTGCATACCCTACAGATCTGTCAGCGTCCGAGCTTCAGATAAGCCATGCAGCAGATTGTCCACGCCATTGATTACTTACCACGACCTTCAACAGCGTTTTCGATACCTGTTGAGGTGAACAGCGCACGCCGTGGTGTCGGAAGTAACGGGCTACTGCAAAGTTCCATTTGGTCAACACTGTCGACAATGCTATCGCTTGTTCGACTTCTAGGTGAGAAGGCTAACCCTGCTTCATTAAGCTTGAAGTTTTCTGACGACCCGGCCGCCAACGCGCCCTTAGGCGAAGACCTTCCTGCATGTTTGGTGTTGAACAAGTCCGCATTGGATCGCTTGAAGTTGAAGAGACCTGTCGGTGGCGCCAAGTTGCCATTGCGCGGTCCAAGCACTTCTGGCTGGCTAAATGACGGCGGAGCAGGCCGAATCGCGGCCAGGGGCGATGAAGCCTCCATGTTCTCGTGACAACTCTCCAACCGATTTCGACTTCCCTACGGATTGATGTTCGGCATATAACGATGTTCCAAGTGGTCTGTTGTCGGGCCAGATTCCGTCCGAATATTGGAGAAAAGCAAGTTTCTGGAAACACGACAGAAGTTTGCGCAGCACGCGAAGAAGAACCGCCAATTGATGCTATGGCTGGCTGATTCGCGTTCGTGGAATCGTCGTCACTGTCGTCGAGGGCTGCTATCGTCGGGGTCGCCGTCGCGATGCTATGGACCTGGACACCGGGAGAAAGATCCGCTCAAGTTGGCGTGCACGGAAGACCAAGGGGATTGGATTTGGGACTCGAAGGTTGTCGCCGAGCAAGATGACAGACGGACTTGAAGCTAAGCAGTGGTGCAAACTGGACGCGTCGATATCGATGTCGATCAAAGCCTAGTCCACATCCGTCAGCCAACAATTGCCATCCCGATAGTGCAGGCAGGGAACTCGGACCAGCTTAGAAGATTTGTCGTCGCCGGGATTACACAACCTCCGTTTTTCCTTGTGCAAAAACTATGGTCGTATCCGTCTATTTGTTCAATGCCACGGGCGGTATGCAGCTGTGTAAACTTGTGCGCACGGCAGGTCTTCTTTTGACCACCACCTGAGGTGTTGTTGTAGGTAGGCAGTACGTTCCGTTGTATTGTAGATAATGGCCTGGGGCGGGGTTAGGGACAAGCGCTCAGCTGCACACGGGCAGCCTGGTGGGTGACGGAATGGAGTCTCTTTGAGGACTGTCGAATGGGCGACCGCATAGGGTAAAGTGGGCTGGCTATGTTGAAAAGCTAGAATAAAGGTCGAAGAGAGCAGAACGTGCGTTCGTTGTTGTAAGGAAGAGGAGCACGTAGGTGTTGTGCGCGCAACTGAAGTGTCCAATGCTGAAGTGAAAGTGAAGAGCTGGTGTAAACATCCAGAAGCTGGACGAGAACTCCGATAGTAAACTTGGACCTCGCTCAAGTTGGTAGGAAGTTGACAAAATCGAATGTCTGCTCTGTTTTCAGTGGTCCGAAAATTGAAGGAGCATTCGGCAACGTCCACTTCAACTGGTTGGCGACGAGAATGGAGGGTTGCAATGGCGTTGCACTGGTAACCTGGAACCGTCGATGGCGGTTGAGCCGAGGTGGTTGTAGGAAGGATTTCCGCTCTAGAGGAGGAAGAAGAAGTGGTCAAATCCGGGGCACCTACGGAGGCCCAACAACGTGAACAACACCAGCGGAGGGCAGTACTGGAGTTGACGCTATCGTGGGTTGGCAGGAGCAATCAGCGCTATTCTCAACATGTTAGAGGAGGGTTTACAGCATTTTAGCGAACGGTTTGCAACATGTTATTACCGGGTTGTTTGTAACCAGTGGTAATGGGCCGGGCTGTTACCCAGCAACCTACGAAGTTCCATGTGGGTAGCACCTGGAGCGAGCGCTGCGCTCGGGCGGCGCTTTTGGAGACCCCTCGCTCGCTGGCATGTGTCACTTTTGTACGGTCTACTGCACATTGCCCAAGGCTTTTCACTTGGTAGTGAATTTCTGTCTTTCATCCCATCCCTTCTTCGTTGTTTTCGTCAATAGCATTATGCGGAGTTATCATTGCGTTCACACAGGTTGCTTCCATTGAGCGGGATCGGGCGTCAACTCTGGGGTACGTACATCCACGCCTACTCACGCAGTACCTAAGCGCTCACTGAAGACTTGCATGCGGTGCACCTTCGCGCCGGGGTACATGAACTCTGCCTATACCACGCAGTCGATCCAAGTATTCACTATCGCCTTTTATTTAACTGTAGAATGTCACTTTTCTGCTGTCACTTCAACTTGCCCTCATTAGTATCTTTTCTACTTGCATGGTTCATACCTGTACCTTGTTTCATGTAACTGTTGGGGCAGTCACGCACGGCAGAGCTCGACGATGCGGGAGGGATGACAGTGGACGTTGAAGGGACGGAATAGGCAAGGAATCGGAACTCGGAAACATGAAGGTCAAAACTTCTGAACACCAAGAATAACTTGTTCATTGACGACTCGACAAAGGAATCCTCGGTCTTCATTTTTTTTTTAGTCCCAATCTAATGATACTCTGGAATAGCCACTGGTTCTATCATGTTCTGATGTTAAAAACCCAGCCAGTGGAAAGATCTCGTTACAAAAGCTGGAGCCATGGGATACGGTTTCGCAAATGTACCAAAATCTACTCTACAAACTCAATTGTGATGGAGCATGTGAATGGCTGTTTCGGAAAGTCCTTCTGGTGATGAGCACGGTTGCCTCCCGGCGAGACCCCACAGCCGATGTTGCACTTCGGCATACGATCGCTCCCTTTTGTTTTGTTTATGTTCTTGGCCCCACGATAGTACCTGATCAATGTCTCGCCTAGGTTTTGGTTGGCCGTCATTCACTATCTCTTGCAACAAGCAACGAGCAACAAGACTGATGTCACGATGTATGGCAAGCAGATGTAAACAAACATTGCGCGGCGACGCGCGGGGTAACGCGAAATCACATGATGACGGTCCCCAGTGCATTCAGGTCGCTTCAAAGGAACCATGTCGAGATCGTTCCACTAATTCAGTCTCGCAAATTCTGTATTATGGGGAGCAAATGGACCTCCTCACCCAGTCGAAAATCGATTCGCAATAGTAGAGTGGATGTGGTCATCAAGACGAAGGAAAGCAGCAATGTTCTTGCTAGGATGGTTTGGCGAACATTACATGATAATGTAATCTTTCTATGCAATTAAAAGAAAGAATCATCCCGTCGTCGAAGCGGTAGAAGCAGGCAGAACAACAGCGGCCCCACTAAAATTTTCCAGGAGACTCGGATGATGGCCGGCAGCTGTTTATACTGGCATTGCATCCACTGACAACCTGAACCCGGACAGGAAGTTGTCATCGAAATTCAAGACAAACATCGACGACAGACAAAATGGCCAACAAAAGGAAACGCACGCCAAAGGAGGCTCCCAATGACAACCTCCCTTCTCAGAAAAGATCAAAGAAAGAATCGCCAGTGACAAATGGTTCGACAAAAACCAAGGCATCATCAAAAGTCCAGGACAAGCCGGCGCCCTTCACCGAACACCCCACCGTTGAGGAGCGCAAGAGAGAGCTTTCACTGTATGAGAAGCTCGGCAGCGAAGACCAAAACGAACGCATTGAGGCTGCCAGCATCATTATTGCTGGTCTTTTGGAAGGCGATGGCGTCGAGGAGCCCGTCCTTTTCCGCCACCTTGCCGGCCGCCTCTTCCGCGGTCTCGCCAGCGGGAGGAATGCATCCCGTCTGGGCTTCAGTCTGGTTTTGACTGAGATTCTGGGTCAGCTATTTGGAGAAAAATACCTTGCTGGGTCCAAGTACACTGGGCTCACATTCGACAAGGTTCTGGGTATTCTGGTCGAGAAAACCGATGCTGGAGGCAGTGGCAATGGCCAGGAGGAGAGAGATCATTATTTTGGTCAGTTGTTTGGCATCGAATGCTTTGTTCGTGCTGGCATTCTCTTCTCCGATAAGTCGAGGTGGCAGGCCGTTTTGGACCTGGTCCTCAAACTATCTCAGAAGAAGTCATGGCTCAAGTCTCAATGCGGCTGGATCATTGTGCAGGCCATCTCCCAGATGGAGGTCGAACTTGCCGAGGAAACGCTGCAGAGACTCGCCGATGAAGGGGTGGCCAAAACCCCTGAAGGTGTTGGTATCTGGATTGCCGCTCTCGATCGCTTCCCAGACATGAAAATGCCCAAACAGCCCTGGCGAAGCCCTCTTGAGGCTGGTGCCCTTACCTCTCTTCCTGCTGTCCTGAAGGACAGTGGCAGAGATACGTCAAACGATCAAGTGGGAAATAAGAAGCAGAAGCAAGGTAACTGGACTGCTCAGTTGCACTTTGTGTGGAATTTGATTCTTGCCCATTTCCTGAAGCTTAGCGAGAAGGATAAGTCCGACGCCGCTGAGCAGTTCAAGCAGTTTTGGAAGCGGGTCGTTGATGGTAAGTATCACTGTCTATCATTGACTGAATCATGAGCTAACAAGTTTCATCAGAGGGATTCTTCTCCAAGACCTCGTCGGACAGCCAAAAATTCTCCGGATTCATGATCTTCCAGCGGATGCTTGAAGGCGCAACCAGCCAGACCTTCGTCGTCGAGTCCGTGTTTAGCCAGAACCTCATGACTTGTCTCATGAACCAAGCCGCCAAGGAAGATAGGTATCTTCACCGCGCGGCGATCAAAGCGCTCAAGGGAATTGAAGCTACTGTTGACCGCGATCCCTCCCTTCTGCCGACAATTCTTCGCCAGCTTCTTAGCCACAATGGCGTGTACAACTTCGACCAACGGACCAACACCAAGACCGTCGACAGGATCTTGCAACATGCCACCCCTGAGACCATCAAGAAGGTCCTCAAGACTCTGCAGCTCAGGGACTTCTCCAAGAGCGGTCTCGATGAGACCAAGTACTACCAGTCCCTGAGCAGCTACCTTTTCAGACTCTCTAGCGTGCCATCTGACGAGGAGAGCACCTCAAGCGTCTCCGTTCCTGGCTCAGCGATCGAGGTCCTCACAGAATTGGCTTACTCGAACCAGTCAGTCCCAGCCAGCATCAGAGAGGCGCTCCGCACCAAGACCACCTCTGCCTTCGCCAAGCTCGTGAAGAGGCCCGAAGACTTCGGCCATCTCTGCGGCGCCATCCTCTCCATCAAGGCCGACCTGGACCCCGAGGACGAGATCGGCGGAGCCGTTCTCGAAGCCTACGAGAAGCTCAAAGACCTGCTCGACCCCGCCAAGGACACCAAGGACACCAAAGCTCCACGTCAGGCTCTCGCCCTGCTGTACGCCGTCGCCATCCTGCAGTTCTATAATGAAGACCCCGACGTCATGAACCTTCTCGAGGAGCTCGAGGAGTGCTACGACAAGCTTGCCGGCGAGGACATCCAAGGCGGCGAGGGCATCGCCGAGTTCCTGGTGGAAATCCTTCTCGCCATGGTTGCTCGCCCGTCTTCGCTCATGCGGCAGGTATCGCAGCAGGTTTTCGAGGCCTTCACAAACCTCATGTCGTCCGAAGCCCTCAAGCTTCTGACCGACCCCCTGGCCGCCGAAGAGAGCGCCAAGGGCCAGCAAGCGCTTTTCAGCACCGAGGACGAGGACATGGCCAACGCCGAAGGCTCGGACGGCGAGCACGACCACGATCGCGGAAGCGACGACGATGACGACGAGGAAGAACTCGATTCCGACGTGGAAATCGTCAACCTCGAGGAAGCCGGCTCCGACGACGAACCCAGCGACAACGACTCCGACTCTGACAACGACGACGACGACGACGAGGACGACGACACCTCAGAACCTGAAAACGAAAACCAAGAAGCCCTCGACGCTTTGGATACCGCCCTAGCCGAAGCTCTCGGCAGCCACCGCCTCGACAAAGACACCGACGCTCCGGACTCTTCTGACGAGTCCGACATGTCCGACAGCGAAATGATGGAAGTCGACGCCAAGCTGGCCGAGATCTTTAAGCACCGGGCCAAGGCAGCCAACACCAACAAGAAGAAGGAGAAAAAGGACGCCAAGGAGACAGTGATCAACTTCAAACACCGCGTCCTCGACCTGCTAGCCATCTTCATCAAGAAGGAAGCAGCCGTCGCGAACCCGCTCGCTTTCGAGGTTTTGTTCCCCCTGCTAGAGCTAGTCCGCACCACCACCACCAAACCACTCGCCAATAAAGCGTGCGAGATGATTAATCAATTCTCCAAGGCGCTCAAGAAGGCCAAGAGCAACTTTACCACTGAAATCAACGACGAGCAGGTCGAGGAGCTGGTGGCGAAGTTGCAGGAGGTGCACTCGGAGGCGCCCAAGGACGGGTCGCACGCGTTTGCCAAGGCGGCGTCGACGGCGAGCTTGGCGATCGCGTCGGTGTTGGTAGTGAGGGACAAGACGGAGGAGGTGTTTGAGCTGTATGCGGATTCGCAGCTGAAGTGGTTCAAGGGCGAGGTCAAGATCCAGCCGGCCTTCTTCTCGGATTGGCTTAACTGGTGCCAGAGCCATGCTAGTGCTAGTGCTGCGGCGACGCAGGAGTAGAACTACATGGGTGGTGTTGATATGTAGATAGGTTGATAGGTTGAGTGGGAGGGGGAAGTGATAATACCAGTGTATGTTAATGGTGCAAAAAAGACCAGCGGTGTTATAGAAGTGTTAATGTACCCTTGCTTGCTGGTTCGCCAAAGGCAAATAGAGTAGATACATCATGTAGACTGTTTTCACCGTAGATCTCAAACTTTCCATCCATCCCCCTAACCTTTCCCAATTCCAACCCGTGGTGAAAGACCGACACGATGGATGGCCTTCAACCCATATGTGCAATAACACAACTCAAGTACTGACGGAATGACGCTGGTGCGTAATTTAGTAAAAATACCCGTCCGGACCCGTCGGACCCATCCGGAAAGTACAATGTCGCGAATATGTGTGTCTCATCTCTGGATATTTCATAGCCGATGTTAGTACATGGAGCGTTCTTCTGCTAGGGTTGGGGGGACGGATCACCTAAGGACCTTCCGAGAATAGCTCAACCCTATTGTTCCCTGGGCATATATTTAAGTATACGATTTTGGCATGGTAGAAAGGGGTGAAGAAGTAGGGCACGTTGTTTACTCGTTCGGTCACTAGAGGGCTGATGTTATCAAAATTCTGATCTGAAGCATGATTCTCGCCGGACCTCCCAATATCGAATTGTTGTATGTAAACGACTATCCAGTCGGGAGAGTGTTATGCTTAGTGCTACATGTATATACTACTACTAGGTGTAATGCGATGCAGTGGACTAAGCCAAGTATCGGTACGTTGACGAGTCACCTTCAACCCGCTCCAGATACTCTCTCGCCAGGAGATCCTCGATTCGTTTCTTGATTAGCGGTACGTCAGGCTTGAAGCGGCCCATGAGTTGCGAGATCACCTCGTTTACGAGCTTAGTGTGGGCCAGTAGCTTGCGTTGCCTGTAGAAAGTAAAACGTTAGCTTCCGGGACAAAATACATGCGAATCGAATCGGAATGGGGAACGGGCAAAAAAAAACTTACTTCATGATTCTGACAACCGCCGCATCAATAACATGAGCGCGCGTCTGATCATTCTTCCTTTCCGTCTCCTTCCGCTCCTCGTCCCCTTCGACCTTGGAAATGCTGCTTATGACGGGAGCCTTGATCCTAATAGCCTTGCTCACAAACTGTGCGTTGTAGGAGAACTTGTCGGTATTCTTCACGTTCTTTGTGGCCGGTTCCTTTAGCAGTACCCTGCACTTGGGAACACTCGAAAGTGAAGCCAGTGTTCGCATGAGCTCTGGTGCTGGAATGTTCGTCTTGGCTTGGATCTCGTCGAAGCTCAAAGTTTCGCCGTCCTCGAGATCGTTGAATAGCATAAGCACAATCATGCCATATGTCGAGACGTTTAGCTCATATCGCCTTTCCTTGCTCAAAGGTCCGGTCTCCTTGCCCGGAACCTTGGGGAACACACACTTGATGTCCGCATTGCCCGCCGAGCTAACCCATGTAAGAACACGGCCGCTCCTGTCCTTGAGGTAGTACTTGTAGAAACTCTCCTGGAGCCGCTTGATTTCGGGTGGGTAGAAGCAATCCGTTTTCGCCCCTTCCCCCTTGGACGTACCACCACCCATTACCTCGGGTGGCCAGTTGTTGGTGGTTAGGACGTTGATGTTGAGGTCAACCATCTTATGGTCGGCATCACCTAAATTGGCGATATGATCACGGTAGTTGTCGGTTAGGTCCTTGGACAACTCCATGTCCTTGAACATTCCTTCAAACTTGGATGTGAAATGGTTGCCCATTTCCGACTTCATACGGGATACCATCTCCTTCTCGGTATGGATCTCAGACTTCCCATGCAGTAGCCGCTTGGCCAGATGTTTCTGGTAATACCTTTCGAACATGTCTCGATCTGAAAGATACCTGAGAAGGACAATGGCCTTGTCCAAGACAGCGTCTACTTCAGCTTCCGTCTTGGTCTTGATGCCGCGTTTAAGGTTGTCGTCAATGAATAGTGAAACATATTCAGAACTGCGGTTGAAAGAGTTGATGAAGTCAGAGAAGCTTCGTGTAATCGCGGACTGTAGCAGAAGATCATCGCAGAAGCAATCGGACAATATTCTGTCGAACTTGTCCTTGAGCTGCAACACGTCATCCACCCACTTGATAGCGGCAGCGGTTTGCTGCTGAGCTGGATTCAAGGTCTGGGATTTAGCCTTCTCTGCCGCTTCTCCAGCATCCTCGCCATCCACAGCAGCTGCGCCAGCGACGGAAAAGTCTGTGTTCTTGAGTGCCTTCTCAATCTCCTGCCCAAGCTCCCGTACTCTACGTTGTAGAATAACCTTCAGCGCCGATTTCGTACTGTCCACTCTGGATATGAGTTGGTACAAGATCGAAAGGTCCTCCAAGCGATCATTGTCGATCATGGGCTTCAGGCCGCTCCCTTCCATGGCCAGAAACACATCAAGCTTTGCCTCGATGAGCTCCTTCTCCACAACACTCGCAATTTTGTCGGTCGTCATAATCGATACGGTAGTACCACATCGCTCGCGCTCCTCGTTTAGTCGCCGTTGGGCATGGCGGAGCCACGTGCTGCAATTTGCTTCCTGGACCAGCTTCTCGCACTCTTTGCGGTAAAACTCTGTGCTTGCCTCGAGATACCGTGGTTCGAAAAGGGTCAGGTAAAGCCGCTGGTTCTCGATCTCGTCATCTGTCTCGTATAAGCTCTCAAGCATTGCAGTAACTTTGCGCACTAGGTTTCGGTTGATGATATCGCCGTCGCGCTCCATGTTGATCAGGTCCAATATGACGGCGCAGAGAATGTCAAAGACGACGAAGTCTTGCTCGATGTCTTCTGCGGCGGTGCCAATGTGGCCCTGGAGGACATTATCCCGGAAGAGACCAATTGTAACGGCAAACAGAGAAGGCTGCTTCGTCTCTAGGGTATAGACACGGTCGAGATACATGAGCACGTCCGCAATCATGTTCATGGACCTGTTGTGATCCGTCCATGAGTCTCGTATTCCGCGAAGGAACTTTTCGCCCATCTCCCTGCGCTCGTGTGAACTCGACCCCGGGTGCTGAAGCAGCGATATGTTGATCAGGTTCTTGGTAATCAGGGCTGCTATATTCGGCATGATGTGGTCTCGGAACCACTCCTGCTCAAAGTCTCTGACCCTCTCGTAGAGTAGGGCGCCCTTCTTTCGAAGCACAATCTTGTATGAAGCTCGGTATAACTGTTCGAAGGACAGACGGCCGGCGTTCTGCAGGTGAATATCGGTCATAGCGTCGCGCAGGAGGGCCCAGCATGGCTCGAACTCGCCCTGGTCCCGATTCATTATCGGCTATCATATCATTAGCTTTAACTGCAGGGTGAAAAGCGCCCGAATCGCGTAACAAACCCGAGACACACACCTTCCTAATGGGCCGGATCTTGTTGGTTCTCGACGCCATGATTGCGACGTTTATGCTCAGTTCTTAACCCGCAAGGGTCTTTGTAAATGGTGAAGTGGAAGTCCTGCAGGTGTGACCCCTCCAATAGCTTTGATCTCAAGCGACCGCACCCGGTAACCACTCTTAGTATCGACGGCGTGTGCGTGAAGAAAAGGCCTGTATAGAAAACGCGTAATAGCTAAGGGGCTATGGTGATTGTGACCGACGAGTCGTTATTGATGGAGAATCACGAAGTTGTCAGGTCGAGCTGGGCCAGGGTGCGCGGGACAAGCTCAAAAGATTGGAAGGGGTTATGCGGTTCGCTGCGGATGTACACGGTCTCCAGACTGAGGAAAGAAAACGTTTGATGATCCGTAAATCGTAAAGTATAAGAACACTCGGGGCTAGAAGAACCAAACGGAGAAGTCAAGAGAAAGTGAAAACCCGAGGCATGATAGTTGCCAGAAGTGGCAAACGTAAGAGAAGCCGGAGTGGTCGAGGATGAAGTTTAGTAATGTAAGGGTGCCTAGGTATTCTAGACGTGATAGACGGGAAGTTCAGGCACGCCGCAGACAGTTGTGGAGCTCCAGGTACTACTTTCAGCAGAGCTCAAGAGATTATAGCAGTGTGTTGGGTTTAAGTATTATTACATGTTACATACCAGCTCAAACGCGGGGGCACCCAGTGTTAATTACAGACTAAACAGAAAACTCCATTAACATGTCGAGAAAGGCTCAACATAAACACCGGATAAAGAGCATAAGGTAGCCTTCTCTTTTACACTTCATCATTGACAGCATCGCCGGAAGAGGCGTGGACTGCGAACTGTTAGTGTACAGTGGGAGAGGCGCACTAACGGATATTCCGCAGGGATCGTTATCGATAAGAAACATTTCGGCAGGCGATGCTTGGACTTCTTCGGCGTATGACGAAACCGACGGGATTCTACCCGAATCTATCGCATTTTATCTTTTCTTGTTCTAGAAATCCTCATTTTCTGCCGTGACTTCAACCAATTCACAAACGGGATCCCATACCAGCCCAACACTCCCATCCATACCTCCAGCCATGGCCTCCAAACGAGCAGCGACATCAACACTGTCCTGCATTACCCGACTCTGCTCGGCGCCGGCGCCGGCGCCGGCGCAATCGCTAAAAATCACAACCACAGCGCCGCGCTTCCTCAACCACCTCGTTCGCTCCTACAGCTCCCAGCGTCAGCGACCAGTACCACTGTCACGGCAACAACAAACCCAACAACGAGGAAATCTCAGCTACACACCGATCCGACAAAAACACGCCATCCCTCGTCCACGAAGCCAGCCCTCATCCTCCCCCAAACCCCAAGACCAACAACAACCCGAACAACCCAAGCGCGACACGTCCCAAGTCCCCCAGTACGAGCTCACCTTCACCTGCATCCCCTGCGACCACCGATCCAAGC
>HF970758.1:50633-63370 GCA_000604205.2 Neurospora africana FGSC 1740
GCGTACTACGTTTGTTATTGGCTGAAAGAATTAGCCCGGCCTAAAACTTATAAAGCCCAGTCTAGACTTCTAACACAAGACCACCACACAAGACGATATAAGACACTCGACATTTTCCAAGCAACTGAGGCAGTTGCAAGCGAGGAATAAGTTTCGAAATTTTCGTGAAGCCCAATGGATAATGGATTGACTATAGAATTTACTATAGCGCGTTTCTTGAAGAGCTGTTCTAAGAACTGCCATTTCATGAGCCCACCTACATTTCTTAGCATCTTCATCATGGGGAACGAGCACTATGCCTGCAGACGAGGAAAGCAGTCATCATCTGTCAATATGCGTGCATTTGTCTGGGACAATCTTGAGAGTCAATAACCCGTCGCGGGCTGATAAGCATGTCGCTTGTTTGAGCCGACGGGTATCAGTTTGCAGCTTGTCGGCCAACATTATCTAAAGCATTCACGCAAGACCAATTATTTGATGTATGGCTGCCATATAAACCTTAAAGTCCCCACAAAGCACTTCACGAACGCCTATTCCATCATCATATCTTGCAGTCTTGCAGAAGTGTTGAGCGTTCTCTATTACCATCATATCAGTGAAAGAGAACATTCCTGCAGTAACGAAGAGCTATAGTCTTCTCAATTCATCGAAAATCTAACCTGCTCCATTGTTAGAGCGCGAATAGGATCACTGCTTCTTGCTGCATGTAGGTAGGAGCTAGAAACCTCCGAAGAGTGACAAATGAAGGAGAATCATATATTGTACTCTCAACCTTTCAGTGACGATATGAACTCATCTTCGCGTGCGAGACGTTCTCAGCCACTTAGACCACCACCCCTAGACATATTCTCACAGATTATCACGCCATCAAACAGTCATGAGCAGCAAATTAGGCTTAAAGTTATAGAGACTCTGACCGATATGAGCGCTCATCTGTCAACGGCAGAAATTGATGCTGTAGTAGGCCTGTTGATGCTACGCAGACATACATGTACCCCAAGCCCTTGCCAATTTTCATCATCGGTCCAAGCCTCCGGCCATAGGAAGCGAACAGCTTCAGGATCTGTGAAGGATCGGGTCATAGTTACTACACAAGAGCGTCTGCGCACGAAACAGATCGTCGATATCCAAGGAACGATTGTAGTGCCTCCTACTTCTCAAGTCTCCAATAACAGGTCCTCCTCTCAAACACTGTCCTGCCCCCGTCCGGAACCTGCTGCCAGTCAGTTTGATGCTGCCCAATATCAGTCGGAGAGTACTCAGGTCCCGTCGGCTCCTTCAACTGTCTCTCAACCGTATCATAGCCAGACTTCTCAAGCAGACAACCCGAACGTCAACGAGCTCTATCCGCAACAACCTCTGGTCAAGAAGAGGAAGTGTCTCCCGAGTGCCTCTCAGCCTCCCCGCAAGGGCAAGATGTCATCATCGACAACTAACCCCCAAGAAACGCACCAAACAACAAGTATTGCACTTCTACCCCGGCCATCTGTTACAAACGAAGAAACACCAGCATCTCCCAACAAACCGACACTCATACTCACAACCCCTACTCCCCAGCATCAACAACAACCGCAACCACCACCACCTTTTCAAGGTTCTTGCTCTCAACCCCATACCAAGTTCCACTTCCCAACTTCGACTCCAGCCCCAACTTCAAACCCAGCAACTCCAACAGCAACAACAACAGCGCCAACAAAAATCCCCAAGAAAAGAAAGAAATATGGCACAGCCTACGAAGTCTCTCGCGCCCGCCAAATCCAAGCAACGGGCGTCCCTCGCCTTCCCGGCCCTTGCCACTCGTGCGCTCGGCGACAGAGACAACTTGATGAGATAGCAGCGGCGGCGGCGGCAGCAGCAGCTTCCGGGGGTGCTGGAGGGGGTGTTGAAGGGGAGTTGATGGGTACGGATATAGGTTCAGATACGGGTACAGGTACGGGTAGGCGTACGGGTATGGGTACATCAGGTATGGGACGTTTTGCGCGGCGGCAGAGGGGCGATGAGTTTTTGCCTTGTACGGTTTTGAGTAATGGGATTGGTGTGGGTAATGGGACAGGGAGGGGTAATGCTGCCGGGAATGGGAATAGTACTGGGCCGACGCCTTGTGCGAGGTGTAAGAGTATTAAGATGAAGTGTGAGGGTTAGTCTAGTCAGTGTTTCTTGCAGTGGTTTGGGCTACATAACTGGCCTTGTTGGTACGTAAATGATAGAACGTAGACAGGGGACTGAAGCAGGGTCAGGAGATGTGGGAGTGCTTGGTTGTATTGATTGCTGGCGTTCTAAAACTCCTAGAAAGAACGAGCAAAGGGCCAGTGTTACACCTCTCCTTGAGAGGCAGTGAATGTTATCCTGATCGTCGAAGCATTGACTGTAACGGTTCCGCTTTCTGTGATCTTTGCTGTTGGAAAGGAGACTGCGAAACGGTTCATTCCACGAGTTCATGATGTTGACCTTTCCTAAACCCATCTGAAGGCCATATATAACCGCAGCTATGAGTGACTTCAGCATCCATTGCATTCGAGCTTCAGGAGATCCCTCTTGTGCATAATGAGCTTACGTAGATTAATACTCCAGTCTTGTACGAGGAGTGGAGCTCGGATATCCAACCTCTTCCGTTGATCCGAGTATTACCCCTGAAACATACCGACGTTGAATAGACTTCCAACATTGAAAAGTATTGCGCAAAGAGCAAGTACCTAAAGTAAGCTCCATATCAGGAGAATGCTGTCAACAATGATTCAGGATGCCCATAGCTGGTGTAGTCAAGAAGCATCTGAGCACAAGACACTTGTCCGTGACCGTTCGAGTTTGACTTGAGCAGAGGAAACATGGCCATGACTCTCATCCCTTATCCGCTGCAAACTCAAACCGGGAGTAGCAGTAGGGTGTGACTCCAGCGTGGTGGTTGTGACAAACTGTATTCCTTGAATCTCTGATAGGTACAAACAACAAACAAGCATAGCGCTCGGAAGCTGTACCGTAGGTATCACAACAACTCCCTCTCCCAGGCGGCAAAAGACTCCAATCCCAACAAAACATAACAAACACACCATCCCCGTCTTCCCTGTACCACCTCACATCAACAAACGCCAAGCACCAAGCAACAACGCGGCAAAACCGGTGCAAACACCCATAAGCCACTGCAGCGTCTGGAACTTGACCTGCTCCAACTGCTGCCTCAGCGCTGCCACCTCCTGCTCGATCTTGGTTTCCGTCTCCTTGATCTTGAGCTCCTGCGACACGGCCTCCTCACGGATGCGGCCCTTCTCCAGATTCAGGTCGAGCCGGACGCTAGCCTGGGTGCGACCGATCTCGTCGCGCAGCCGGCTGTTGAGCTTGGCGATGTCGTTGGTCAGCCGCTCGTGGGCGGCCCGAGTGGTGTTGGACTCGGTGCTGTCGGCCGAGAGCAGCTCGCTGCGCAGCTTGGCGAAGTCGACTTTTTGCGTGTAGGTCGCTTTGGCGGCGTCTTCGCGGAGGACCATGGTTCGGGTCAGGTTTTGTATGCTGCTCAGAGAAGAGGAGTGGTTAGTCATGGACGATGCTGAAAAGGGGGTCGGAAAGGGAAAGGGGGGGGTGGTGTGGGACAGGGGAGGATCACCTTTCCTCAATTACGTCGTTTAGGACTTTCATCATGGCCACTGATTGTTCTTCTGTGAACCCATCTTCTTGTAGTCGCTGGACGAACTTGAGCGTGTCAAAGTGGTGGTCGCGCCTTCGTGCTGCAGAAGCATGGAATGAGCGCCTTAGAGTCGGGTTGCGGGCGATGGTGTTAAGAGATCGCGGCTTGTTGCTCGGTGCGGTACATTGGGGATGATCAGTTGGCCGGCTCGAGTGGAAGAACCTTGAGGAGCAGAGGGGTTGCCATGTCCGTGGTTGCTGATCATGGGCTTGTAGGAGGACGGAGGGAATAGTTCTGGGTACGTTTGGCGAGAGAGGACCCTGCCAGCTCAACCGTGGGAGCAGGAATCGCGGGAGGGATTGCGCAGTGTTCATTGTCTTTGATGGTTTGTCTTGGGTTCTTTGCGTGTCCTAAAACAGGAGAGAAACGGTCCAGTCGGGTAGATGTTTTCCAGGAACGAAGGTAACTGTGTTGTTGAACTGGAATTGGAGCTTCTGGGAGATTGGAGGTATGATGTCGTTGCGGAACTTGGTCACCACGTCAGTCACACTTTCATATGATCAGTCGGGATCTCGCCCGGCATTCGGAAGGGGCAGTGACATTGACGAGGTTCCCATGCGTCCAATCTCCATAGCCGGCCCCACCTGTGTGTGCTCCGTCTGGCGCCTGGCGCCGCATTCTTTGGGCCGGCGGATGCGGCGCTTTGTTCCTGTGGCTGGTGCGATACGTACCTGGCGGCGAGAATCGTCCCGCCAGACTGGACCCCACCTCGACTTGCGCTGGCAAGCCACAACCCACTGGTCTGCTGCGTGCACGTCCCTTGCCTCCCCGCCGTCCATAAAAGAAGCCCAAAACTTTTTCGCTTTTGGACTTTTTCTCCTTTTTTTCTCCAATTTTTACAACGCATTATATCACATTCTCGGAATACAACTTGGATGCGAGGTCCCCGGATTCGTCCGGAGCTGACCCAGGACCAATTCATCGATTTCGAACAGAATGGAGAAAAGACATCAGCGAACAATCTTGGGTGCGGTGCTTTCCTTGCCCTTCGTGGCTCCGTGGAAAGGGTCGCAATGATTGGGCGTACATATCTTCTTTAAAATGTGCTTTATTATGATGTGATATGAGTGCTTCACGTATATGAATGAGTTTCCATCTCATACGTACCAAGTAGCGGCGTCTTGGACATCCGAACTTGAAGCTCGTGGAGCATTTATTCTGAAGACGGTTGCGGCAGGTCATCACGATGGGTTTTGTGCTTCTTGTAGGGATCCCGTATTCGATGCATACGGTTCATGAAAGGAACAATAAGTGTCACAACCTCCAGCTGTTGACTGCTTAATGTTGCGGCTTAAAAACGACGTCGTGGTCCAGGCAATCACGTTGCTCGTATGACACATGTTCATTGATGCTTGCAGTCTGAGCTCTATCTCTTCTATTCAGGGTCTTCAGACGAGGTAACAACGGGAATGAAATGTAGTTTTAGGACTTGCAACGGTCAAAGCGCAATCATTCAACAGCCTGGCGATAACAAAACACGAGGGCAGTATTCCAACGTGCCAAACGGAATGCCAGGTGGAAGACACTGGCCTTCTGGCTCGGGGCCTGTGTCTTCCCACATCCTCTCACTTATCGATGTTCAATGCTCCACGCTTCCCTGTTATAGACATTGTAATGCTGCAATTATGCCGTTTTGTTAGAGGTATTTATAGCCTCGTGGGTTCATCGCGTGGGCTTTGATGCTATAGCTCTCAAGTCGTCTGGTTCATACAGCATGTTCGCGGGGAGTATGATGAACAATAAAGTGTAGCGCCCTTCTAGTTCCACCTGGGGCAATGGATTACCACTGATCGGTTGCTACCCTCGACGCTACGATTTGAAACACATCGAACAGACGGGTGGGAATGGGCGAAGAGAGAAAAAAAGAAAACGACGGGCCGGGGAGTGGTGGGGGAGAAAGGAAAGCAGCAAAAGGATCCTCTCCCACGGCCCGTCGTTTTCTTTTTTTCTCTCTTCGCCCATTCCCACCCGTCTGTTCGATGTGTTTCAAATCGTAGCGTCGAGGGTAGCAACCGATCAGTGGTAATCCATTGCCCCAGGTGGAACAGTTGGGTGATATACTTTATTGTTCATCATACTCCCAGGCAATTATCGGCAGTTCTGGGGCAAAAAACCAGTCGGATTCATGTTACTTCGAACTCGAAACGTTTGCAATCACGGTTTGCGAGATATAAGGTTTAAGGAGGACACCTGAGAGTTTACCATGCAATGAAATTATTTTATTTCATGTATACATGAGGTATCAAGTGCTACAAGCTTCACTATCTGCACGCTGCTTGGGCTTCTGAAAGGCCCCGACCCGGCGTCCCTCGATGTGCCCAAATTGTGTTCGGAGGAATTGATTTCATGTCATCCATCCCTCCATCCATCTCTTCGTATCAAAGTCCATGCGCCATATAACAAATCCCAAGTAACAAAAACCCGGCCGGACTCCGAACAACGACGCGCCATTTGTCTTTCTTCTTGAAAATGCTCGTCTCGTCGTGGAAGAATAAACACAATTTGGTTGGTAGCTCTGTTGCGTGTCACTCGAACTGCCTCTTTTTTCTCGAGTCTTTGACGATGGAATGACAGGCTGTCATTCAATCATCGAGTTGCTCATTTGTCGCCGGGCTTGACGATGCGGCAGACGAGGTCAGAGCCATCGACGGAGTCACCCTCGCGGACGGCGAGGGAGGAGACAACACCGTTGTGAGGAGCGGAGATGACCATTTCCTATACGATATGGGTTAGTATTGAGTCCTTTGCAAATTAGGGGTTATGGTGGACAACGTACCATCTTCATGGCGCTGAGAACGGCGAGAGGATCGCCCTTCTTGACCTCAGTGCCGTCGTGGACGCGGAGCTCAACGAGAACACCGGCCATGGGGGCGCCGACCTGGCTGGAATCGGTAGGATCGGCCTTGGGCCTGCTCACGTTCTCGACCGACGCCTTCTTGTCGTCAACGGTAACCTGGCGGACCTCACCGTTCATCTCGTAGAACACCTCACGCTGGCCGGTGTTCTCCGAGAGAGGACCGACAGCAAGGAGCTTGAGAATGAGGACCTTGCCCTTCTCGAGCTCGACGTGGAACTCCTCGCCGATCTCGGGCCTGGACAGGAAGTACTTGGTAGGAAGGACGGAGAGATCACCGTACTTGGCCACGAACTTCTTATAGTCCTCGAAGACCTTGGGGTACATGACGTAGCTGGCAACGTCGCACTCGGTGACGCTGCCGAACTTGCGAGCAAGCTCCCTGCGGACCTTGGCGAAGTCGACGGGCTCAAGGAAAAGACCGGGGCGAGCGTCGAGCTTGCGACGGCCACGGAGAGCCTTGGTCCGGAAAGGCTCGGGGAAACCGCCGTAGGGCTGACCCATCATACCCTCGAGGAACTCGAGGACAGAGCCGGGGAAGTCGAGCTCGCCAGCGCGGGCCAAAACATCATCCTTGGACAGCTTGTTGGAAACCATGAACTGAGCCAAGTCACCAACGACCTTGGAGGTAGGGGTGACCTTGACAATGTCACCGAGGAGGTCATTGGCCTCCTCGTAGGCCTTCTTAGTCTCGAGCCACTGGGAACCGAGGCCAAGCTGGGAAGCCTGGAACATCATGTTGGTGAGCTGACCGCCAGGAATCTCGTGCTCGTAAACCTCGGGGTCGGGACCAGTGAGGTGAGCCTCGAAGGGCGAGTAGAGGAGACGGAGCTGAGACCAGTAGGTGTCAAGAGCACGGACGTGCTGGACGTTGAGACCGGTGTCCTTGTCAGTGCCATCAAGCGAAGCAATGATGGCGTTGATGCTGGGCTGAGAGGTCATGCCAGACAAGCTGTCAGTGGCAGCATCAACGGCATCAGCACCGGCCATGGCGCAAGCAACCATGGAAGCGACACCAGTACCCGCGGAGTCGTGAGTGTGGACGTGGATGGGGAGGTCGGGGTACTTCTTGCGGATGCTGCCGATGAGGAGGGTAGCAGCGTGGGGCTTGAGAACACCAGCCATATCCTTAATGCCAAGGACATCAATATCGAGAGCGACAAGGTCGTCAACGAGCTTAAGGTAGTACTCAAGGTTGTACTTCTTTTTAGGGTTAAGCATGTCACCGCTGTAGCAGACGGTACCCTCGCAAACACCGCCAGCCTTCTGGACAGCCTTGATACCAACCTCGAGCTGGTGGATGTCGTTAAGGGCATCGAAAACACGGAAGATATCGACACCGTTCTTCTTGGCATGCTCGACGAAGTGCTCAATGGCGTTGTCGGGCAGGGAAGCGTAGGCAACACCGTTGGCGCCACGGAGGAGCATCTGGAAGGGAATGTTGGGCACAAGCTTGCGCATCTTGCGGAGTCTGTCCCAAGGATCCTCATAGAGGAAACGCATGGCGACATCGAAGGTGGCACCACCCCAGCACTCCAAAGAGTAGAGGTTGTGGAGAGCATGGCTGGTCTCCTTGGCGATGTTCAGCAGATCGACGGTACGCACACGGGTGGCAAGGAGAGACTGGTGGGCATCACGCCAGGTGGTGTCCATGAGAAGGCAGCCCTTGTAGTTGCGGACAGCCTTGGCGAAGGCCTTGGGGCCCTGCTCGAGGATGATCTGGCGCCAGCCCTTGGTGCAAGGCTGATTAACATCGATCTTCTTGCCCGAAGCATCGTGGAGCTCGGGAATGATGATATCGCCCTTGAACTTGGGCTCACCAATCTGGCCCTTGATGCTGCTGCCGTTGACAGCGACATCACCGAGATAAGCAAGGAGCTTCTGAGCACGGTTCTGGCTGCCAACGAGGTCGAAGAGCGACGGGGTATCATCAATGAATGTAGTCCAGCAGTTGCCCTCAATGAAAGTCGGGTGTGTGAGGAGAGAAGCCAAGAAAGGAATGTTGGTCTTGACGCCGCGAATCCGGAATTCGATCAGGGCACGCAACACTTTGCGTCTAGCAATTTCGAAGGTACTGAATTCCAAAGGGGTTAGTATAAGTCTTGACAGGAAGACAGTGGCCAGGGAGGTCGGAATGCGCTAAGGACTGCGTAATGACTTACCTGCCACGGCAGGATACTTTCACAAGCATAGAGTCGTAAAATGCTTTTGAAAATATCGGGATTAGTGACTGATATGGTTTAATGGTGGCGGTGATGATTTGAGGTGACGACGGCGAGGGTCAAGATATGTTGATACATCGAGGCTGCACATGACGCACGGTCCACCCCTGAGGTTTTGTGGGTCTTCCAGATTGGACCCACACTAATGGGTCCAAGCACTTGCCATTTGTTTGCAGCGAAAATGCCTTGTGTCAAGGCCACCGGAAATTGACGTGTTGTTTTCAAAGTTGCATGCATTTTCTTGATGTGAAAACGCCTTGAGCTGATGTAAAAAGGCATGGGGAAGAAGATTTGATGCCATTCCTCTGGTATTGCGATGCATATGGTGGGTGCAAGTATGCGTCGAGGAATACCGCGAACGCCCCACGGAGAGTTGAAAACTCATCAAGTGGTGCATTTGGGGTTTTGGGGTCTTTGGGGAATGTCTTTGGGGCATAAATGGGAAAGAGAAAATCACTTACGAGTAATGACGGCACCAGCAAAGCCGTTACCACCGTCAAGACGGACACCGTTACCACCAGCGCTGCGGTAGACCTCAATCTTGCCAGTATCGGGCTGGAAATTCTTGGCGGGATCCTCAGTGGTGATACGACACTGGATGGCGAAACCACGGGTCGTGATGCGGTCCTGGGTGAGACCAAGCTGCTCAAGAGTAGCACCAGCGGCGATCTGGATCTGGGCCGCGACAATGTCGATACCGGTGATCTCCTCAGTAATGGTGTGCTCGACCTGGATACGGGGGTTGATCTCGATGAAGTAGTAGCGGTTCTGCTGGTCGACAAGGAACTCAGCGGTACCGGCGTTGCGGTAGTTGACCGACTTGGCGAGCTTGACGGCATCGGCCAAGATGGCATCGCGAGTCTCGGTGGGAAGGTCCTTAGCGGGGGCAATCTCGACGACCTTCTGGTGGCGGCGCTGGACGGAGCAGTCACGCTCGTACAGGTGGACAATGTTACCGTGATTGTCACCAAGAAGCTGGACCTCGATGTGCTTGGGCTTGTCGAGGAAGCGCTCGACGAAAACGGTGCCGTTGCCGAAGGCGCTCTTGGCCTCGGAGGTGGCGCGCTCGAAGGACTCCCTCAGGGAAGCCTCCTCGCGGACGACACGCATACCACGACCACCACCGCCATAGGCAGCCTTGATGATGATGGGGAAGCCGTACTTGTCGGTGAAGTCCTTGACGGCCTCGAAGGTGTCGACAGCACCCTCGGTACCAGGGACGACGGGGACACCGGCGGCAATGGCAAGCTTGCGAGCAGAGACCTTGTCACCAAGAGCGTCGATCACTTCGGGCGAAGGGCCGATGAACTAAAGAGAACAAGTTAGCGCTCATGCACTCCTCATTGGGCGAACCACATGAACCTCGCGCTCTAGCTGGGCAACTTACGATAAGACCGGCCTTCTCAACCTTGCGAGCAAAATCGGCGTTCTCAGAGAGGAAACCATAACCTATGGGAAGATCAGTACGATGCGACGTCAGGGCCTTCAGGTGACCGGGTCTGTCCTACCGGGATGAATCATCTGGGCGCCATGCTCGACGGCAATCTTGACGATCTCGTCGGAGGCGAGATAAGCACCAACGGGGGTGTATTGTCCACGCTTGCCAATGACGTACGCCTCATCGGCCTCTGCATTCTTAGCATCAGTAACTGTAACTGCGACTGTATCACTCGCCAGCCAGGGCGCTGGCGCTGGCCTTGGCCTAGGCTGGATCGACGAAGGGATATTGAGAGAGGGTAAAATCGCGCATACTCTGTCTGTGCATGGAGAGACGGTCCTCATAACTGGTAAAAGTTAGATGATCGAACAGAACGGATTTTGGTATATGCAATGGAAGAAGCGCTCACCTGAAGATGGCAATGGTGTGAAGAGACAACTCGTGAGCCTGCGCAGTTTTCCAAGGTCAGCTATGCCCACCACAAAGACATGCACGGCGAAGAGGATTGGTAACTCACAGTTCTGAAGATCTGTACAATGGTATCGGAAGTAAGTACGACTTTCATCTCATGTTTGAGTGGTCATGGCGGTTGGACATACACGAATGGCTGAGTAACACTGTTAGCGCATCGCTCCGGGGGGGGGAGACATGTGATGTGGCAGGTCACTACTTACGAATTTCACCACGGTTGGCAACTGTTTCGCAAGAACCGACGTTAGTAACTTGTTCGATACAACTTCATAAACTTATGCGCGCAGAGGTTCAGTTGCTCGCGACACTCTTGCGAGCAGCCGGCAACCGCACACCAAGCACATCCCGTCTCTACGGAATGCGAATGCGACTGACCCAGAATCTTGTTCAACTGCATAATAGTCGAGTTGGCCCGGATGCGGTGGACGGTCTGGGCCTCCTTGGGGACATCGCCCTCCTCGAACACCTCCTCATACTGGTCGGCAGGCTTGTCGGAGGCCATCTTGACTCAATTGACGCAAGGTCGTGGTTGTTGAGAAGAGAAAAGCTGGTGAGTACCTAGGGATTTTGGAGGGGGAGCGGGCTACTTGAGTCTTGAGGCAATGACGAGGTCGGCGGGGGTCTGTCCCGGTGGTGGGGTTATCAGGCTACGGCGCGACGTGCTGCAGCCAAACAGCGACTATAGTAGACAGACCATGTTGGATTGCCGTGCTGTAGTACCAAGTACACCTTTACATATATAAAGTGGGAACGTAGCTTAGTACAGCCAAGGCGCCCGCCAAGCCACTAGTGTGTATCAGGACAAGCTCCGGTTAAATCTAGATGGTGGATGGGTACCTTGCTGCTCAGACTATATCAACTACCGGACAGTTCTGGGGCTGGGCTTACATATTCGCAACTCGAAAGCGAAGTCTACGTCTGTTGATATACACAGAGTCCAGAAACTACGGGAGGAGCACACTGCCTTGTCGAACAGAAAAACAAAGCAAAGGGGGCAAAAATTGATGGGGGCAGGACTTCAGAAGAGGGAGAGGCCTGGACGAGGACGGGGCTTGTGAGGGGATTTCTGTCTAGCGACATGGAAAAGTGAGAAAAGAGTCAGACTCGCCATCCATGAAGCTCCTCTACCGGAGCGGGACCTAAAAAATGGTCAAAACTCTACTCGGCTTAAGCAAGGATCCTCGTTGTAAGTCAACCTGCCGGTCGCGTCTCGCAAGTACCCCATTCATCATCTCGGCTTTGTGGGATCCCTATCAGATGGATCGATGCCATGCATCGCTTCCACTTGCTAGGATTGTCTGTTGTGGCCGGGAGCTAAGTTCAGTGACAAGGGATCTTGGTGGTGTACAACATGATGTACCTCTACCCCAAGTGAGAACCTCCAGATCCCCAGCCCGCCCGCTCCTTTCTTAGGTCTGCCGCTTCCAAGCATCCCTATCAAGGAAATTCCGCAAGCCAAGAGGGTGGTCTGGTGACTCAAACTTGTGACATGGAACTTACTTATCTCTTTGCAATAGCGTTTTGCAACGGCATGTCATCACACCACGAAAGGTTGAGTTGAGATAGTCTGTACTCTGTATTATTATGCAAAGCTCTGAAAACTGAGCCGCGAAGAGGCATGCATGCTGCAGTCACGCCCGCGGATGAGGATTGTGAAACATCACCATAGAACCACTTTTTTTTTTTTGACATACATACATTTGGTAACCCTGCAGCCATTTATCGCACCTGTTATCAAACACCTCCCATTGGCTCATATTTACCTCTTTGTGTAACGATTAACAGTCAGGCAGATTCTCAACGTGCTGGGAAGGCTCACCATCCGTCAATCAAAAAGCAATTCGATGTGGGTGGTGACGAGAAAGCCGGCGGGCGCCCGTGCTGGTCCGGGGTCGGCAGCCGGGGATGGATCGAAATGAATGGGTCAATCCGGGCCTTATCATTGGTTCGGGCGGTTCCAGATTGGTTAATCGCGAAGGCAGATCCGGGCATACAGCTCTAGGCACGACAGCGACACCCATAGTGTACAGGGCTTTACAGCACGTGCATCGTCAGCGCGAAAAAAAAAAAAAAAAA
>HF970758.1:64303-76349 GCA_000604205.2 Neurospora africana FGSC 1740
AGTACACTACAGACCTTCAACCTCCAGGGACTTATACCTTTGCTCCTTTACACTATGGCCTCACATCTTCAAGATGTACAGCGTTTATTTTCGCGGTACATCACGGTTGACAGCTTTGATTTCCAGACATGTGCTCTACATGGACTAACACCACTATCATTTCCAGTTGAAAGCCGTAATCTGGTAAGAGACAGACTCTAGAATATCAGGGGTACTATAAAAATACAGCGTTTACAAGACAACTCCTAACATATCACCAGCAAATGAGCCTCACGATATGCCGTTCTTTAGACTGCTCGAGCTTCTTTGAGACCCCGCTACCATTCCACCATAACCAACGAACTAATTACATTTAGTCTTGATCACAAGACCTTAAGCCGTTACACAACCAAGGAGACTGTTCGTTGCGTGGGCCCATTGCTTTCCATCCCGGGACAGTCTACCCCGAAACAAAACGACGTAAGTTCCAATTCCACTTGTCTAAAGAGCTGTAGTCAAGTTGATCACTGAAACCAAGTGTCAAAACTGCCCAGGTGGCTCCAATCAGCCCTGCAGATCATACCCTTTTCTTGTCTTGCCTTACCCTGTCTTGCTTTGCCTGCTCCGTTGAACTTACGTGTACACTACACTAAAAAAGACCCCAGGTTTTAGCCAGCTCAGAAATGTGGATTGTGTTATGTGTATTCGATGGGGTAAAACCAACGAACCCGTATTTAGTCGTTTTTCTATGCGTGCCGAACGAACGAACGAACGGGGGGCGGGAACGGGATGTCGCGGGGACTTCGGTTGTGCACATGTGGTCGGGCGGGGCCGGAGCGGGTTTCACCACTTCCCTTCTTCCTCGGTTACATACCGGTACGGAATCCGATCGTTTTTAGATAGACATTGTTCCCGGTGGGCTTTTTATCCTCCTGTAGTTTTTACTTGATTTCGCACGGAAAGGTTAAAAACGTGCCAAACATGGTACCTGTACTTCCCTTGCAATCTTGAACCCCTGACCCAATGTCATTGTACCTAGGTATTTTCGTCGGTTTGCGAATACGTTCGACGCCGAGGTCGGTGCCGAAAACCCACGATGACGTTCGTCGACTTACACGGCTTTGTGTCCACTTGAGCCTCGGGGTATTTATTAGCAGTTCGGTTCAAGACAGTAAACATCAGTCGACACATCACGCTGCTCCTTGACTGGACCATGAGATGAGCCTCATGTCTTCCGGAACCAGTCGTCGACAAGGCCACAACAAACAACACCGAAGTCCAACGGCATTCCATTGTATGTCCTCCGCTAGTGGTATCCACCTTGAACCGACAAAAAGATCGAAAGTAAGTGGTCCAAGATGATCGCGTGGAGAAAGAATTGCCTAAAGTTACCAGTTTCCCTATGTTCCTATTACTCCTCAGCCCATCCATCGCCGTCTCACATGATAATATCGTGCTAATTTCATATGCCAGATCTGATACTTGATCTCGTGCTTCCTTCGCAAATGCAAAGTACAGCACAACTTTCGGGCCATCTTCGTTGCGGCGTTCGCACCCTCGACGGAGACAACACATCGTGAAGCCCTCATTTGACCCTTTATGGTCTGATCACATCCACTCCATACCAACATCGACTGACTGCCTGTCGGTCACGGTCGGTCCATCTCGGCCAGGTCCCAAACCAGCCACCATGCTTCTTCGACTCCTATTCCTCATTCCTCACCACTTACGCTCTCCCTCTCCCCTTACTTCCCAACAACCTCCTTAACCTTAGTCTCAACCTTGGCCTCCAGCTCCTTCGCCTTCTCCTTACCCGCATCCACCGCCTTCACGAGGCCCTCCTTCTCCTTGCCGCCCCAGTAGTTGTATTTCAGGTAGCGATAGCCCTGCGTCAACTGAGCCGTCTCGTTGACGGCGTGGCACAGGAAAAGGAGGTAGTTCTTGGGTTGCACGGCGAGCGAGTAGCGCATGAAGGTGGCCGAGTAGATGCAGAGGGCAAAGGTCATTTTGCCGGAGATCCTATGTGAAAGATTAGAAAGGGGGGGTATGTTAGGTTCGTTCATTGTTGTGAGTGGGTGAGAGAGTGAGGGGAGAATGAACATCCCGGGGGCTTATCATGAGGAAAGGCTGTAGGTTAGGTGGTCTGGGACAGGAAGCTCATCAAAGATGGGAGAGAGGAACATTAAAAGTCAGGTAGTTTGAGGTTGGTTGATGGACAAGGGGCACGCACAGTTCAGGACTCTTCTGTGTATCCATCACAGCCGCGATGGGGATACCAAAATTGGAGGCAGGGCCCCAGAAGTCTGCGAGCACATTGGTATATCAGCAGCGTGTCCGACGTCTAGTTGCAAGGTATGTCCCATTTCCACCGGGTTGACCCAACAAGCATCATGTTGCGGGAGCTTATGCAGCGCTACGGTCTTCTCCAAGACCTGTTATACTGTCCTGTCGAACTCCCAAAGAAAGCACACCCAGAAAGAACCGTGTCTTTGGTGATGTTCTACCTAGACATCCTTCATCATGATGCCTATGGCCCTGGCCTTGAAGAGACCCCGGTATTATCGGGGATTGGCCGGGGGGGTCTGGGATCACGACTCAAGACCAGGCGGGTCGCTGTAGCTGGCTGGGGTAAACTGGGGTATGGAGACTTACGCGTTGAGCAGACATAGTTCAGAACGGGGTGAGATCTGATCTTCGCATTGATCGCTTTCACAAAGGCGGCCATTTTGACTGTTCTAAACGGATTGTATACCAGCTTTGGCGCGTCACTGATAGAGAGATTGGATGGCCCGCGAAATCGGCGAAAAGTTGCAATCAAGAAGTTGGGGTTCCGTCCGCTCTCAGCACGGACCACACCCGTTCACCTCTAGGACTCAGCTGAATGGGTGAGGCTGCCAGGTATTCAGCTCGGCACAGTTATGGGGTGGGGCAGCCTTATGGATCGGAGATACGTACCTGCTTTAACAGGGGGCAGGCAACAAGTTTGGTTCTGAACATGGTGCTATGGTTTTCATTATCTGAAGTGATATTTGCCATGTTTTTGCAATGCTATAACCCTGATTCATGCTTGAAAACCGCAGGTGTT
Source organism: Neurospora africana FGSC 1740 (assembly GCA_000604205.2). Taxonomy (NCBI): domain Eukaryota; kingdom Fungi; phylum Ascomycota; class Sordariomycetes; order Sordariales; family Sordariaceae; genus Neurospora; species Neurospora africana. Next base: position 67,368 of record HF970758.1, read on the forward strand.
TATCCCGCTCTAAACAAATGTTTTCATTGAACCCCCTAAACGCCAGCGTAAAATCCACACCTCTTAAACCAGGGCAGAGCTTCATTTGCTTTCATCCAAGCCCTCTTCATGCAGGGGAGTTCCAGCATGTCTCGGACACAATACACCATGGGATTGGATCGGTAAATTAACGGTAAAGTGGAACGGTCAACCTCCTTATCTGCGGGGAGGCGGGTTGAAGCCAGCGGGGCCACCAGCGCCCGGGGGCGGGAACGAAGGCGGGAAGCCAGGGGCACCGGGGAAGCCAGCTGCGGGAGGGAATACAGGGAAGCCGGGAGGAGGAGCTGATAGAAGCGTTAGCGACTTCTCGAGACACTGACAAGTCCATGAGGAACAACTTACGGCCACCACGGCCGGGGAAACCGGGGGGTGCAGCACCGGGGAACCCAGGGAACGGCGGGGGAGGCGCAGCGCCGCCAACACCAGCGGCGGGACCAGCGAGTGAGATAGGAGCGGCGGCGCCGCGTCCAGCCGGTCGAGCAACACCAGGACCAGCCTGGAGCGTAGAAGCAAGTCCTCCACCAGTCGATTTTCCAAGACGAGCGCTCGGGTCCGCGGGGGGAGGCGATTCGACGGAGAGCGAGACGATATGGGCACCACGGATGATTGTAAGACCCAATGTGCGCTTCTCTTCCTGTTCGACAGTCTGGACGGCGGGGGCAGACGAGCCAGGGGCGGCGGGCTTGTTTTGTCTCCGCTTAATGCGACGGAACTCTTCGGCATCGGCGAGGACGAGGTTCATGTGCTGCCAAAATGTTAGCAGCGTCGGCAAGATTGAACGATATAAATGTCATGTTGTACCTTGTCGAAGGCAAGCATCTGTCCGGTCATCTGGCGGCCATCGTTAAGAGTGACACGCATCCGGTAGTTGATCTGTTGGAATGGAAACCGTCAGTTCTTCATACCGTCCTTTCTGTTCGAGATCGATCGTAATTAAGAGCGTGGAGTACGTACGTAACCGGCCTGTGATGTCGCACCTTGTCAGTTGTCTGGCGTCAACATTGATACGTCAAGCGGCAGAACGGATGGGGAACAATGACTTACCATCTTGCCTTGCTTGTTGGTCGATGCCATCTTTGCGACTATTTGCTACAGAGTAGCTGTTTAAGTGGTACAAAAATTAACCTTTTGGTTTCTCGACAAAGTTGCTTAAACTTCGTCGTCGCGTTCTCAACAGCTCTTCGCGGGGAGGCTTCAGAGTCGCGTGTGGTTGGATGATGAAATCAGGTCAATTTCGGTTTTCCAAGGCGCGAGGCTGAGAACTTACCGGGCACAGCACCTTTCGCCCGCTCCACCAGGCAAGCACGCACGGACCCATCAGCGTAACGATGTGTGCCAAGACTTTCTCACAGTTCTAATTGCCTGCCGCTCGCCAAGTGTCAGGCAGGTGAGGGGGTGGATCCCACATCCTGGTGCCCACAATCTCAAAATTGCTGAACAAAAATCGTCAACCGCCTACGCAAATCTCCCGAGCATCGCGACGGTCAAGTTTCCTTTACGGCGGATTTCGACACAACACCGGCACCATGGTACGCGATAGCTATCAATCCCGTGATAATTTTAATCACTTGCTGACGGAAATCATGTAAAAGTCTACCGAACAGAAGGCCCAGAACCCCATGCGGGAGCTCCGCATCCAGAAGCTCGTCCTCAACATCTGTGTTGGCGAGTCTGGTGACAGACTTACCCGTGCCGCCAAGGTGCTCGAGCAGCTGTCCGGTCAAACCCCCGTCTACAGTAAGTTTCAACCAATTCTCGCCGACGTGACGACTGTTCTAGAAACGAAGAAGCCGAGATCTACATGAAGAAATGATGACCCTAACACGTCTTCCCCCACCACCCAGGCAAGGCCCGTTACACCGTCCGTACCTTCGGTATCCGCCGTAACGAAAAGATCTCCGTCCACGTCACCGTCCGTGGCCCCAAGGCCGAGGAGATTCTCGAGCGTGGCCTCAAGGTCAAGGAGTACGAGCTCCGCAAGCGCAACTTCTCCGAGACCGGCAACTTCGGCTTCGGTATCTCCGAGCACATCGATCTCGGCATCAAGTATGACCCCGGTATCGGTATCTACGGCATGGACTTCTACTGCTGCATGACCCGCCCCGGTGAGCGCGTCTCCCGCCGCCGCCGCGCCAAGAGCAGAGTCGGTGCCACCCACCGCATCACCCGCGACGACACCGTCAAGTGGTTCAAGTCTCGCTTCGATGCCATCGTCCGCTAAATTATCCCCATTACTTCCTGAAACGGATTGGGCGTTTTAGTTTGACGACATGGTGGAGGATCTGAGGTTACTGCTTCTCGAGGACTAGAAGGAGTTTTGGGCTCGGCGGCAACTTCTGGGCTTTCTGTGGGTGGGTGTTATTTTGGAACTGATTCCCGGGAAAGCACCAAACCCAGAATTTGTAGATGCACCTTGATACCTCTCATTGGCGACTTCGTCAATCTAGCTTGATCTGAATCTACAGTCGAGCTGCGGCCTCAGAGACCGACCGGCGTTATGCCGGCTTACCTTGCTTTCCCTGAACTTACGTGAATTAAGGACCTCTTGTCTTTTGGCCTCTCGAGTGACCGGTTGTACCCTAGTGAAAACTTGAGCAACCAGCCATAAATCATCGGCGCGTGGCGCTACATGGATTTTCCGGCTAGGGTTAGTTTGTTGATGTATGTAATTGGCATGTGCAGACTTTGTGGCATAGATACGGCATGTCTTCTGGCACCCTCGAGTAATACTGGAAGTTTTCGTTGCCCTTCGTTGAAGATAAGCAAAGAAACGACCTAACGGCTGTAGATGATGGTATCAACCGTCCCTAGCTCCGATTACTCAAAGAACGGAGCAGACGAGCTATCTAAGCACCAAGGGCTGCGAGATCATTGCCATTGGGATGGAGTATGTATGGATACCACATCATTGTTGCAACTGCCTGGCAATCGTAATGTTGCTCCGACGATGATGTCAGTGATGGGGGTTCCCTACAAGACTATCTTCATCTGTTTACTACACCAAACACAACCGTTGTGTAATGGTATAGGAGCAATTTCCTTTGTTTGTAAAAACTCCGGAGCACGTTGGGATCCCCCCCTTGGCGTCAAGTAACAGAAGATACCAGATATGAATCTCATGAAGTGGCACGTTTGAATAATGACGCGTGTAGTAATCAGAAGTCGATTAAGTTAAAGAGCTCTGATGATGAAATAAGATATCATACATGAAATTTGTAACAAACCACGAACTTCTAATGATCTGGCCAACATGAAAAGCAATAAACCCTGCCATCCGTCTTTCCCTTTCGTTTCCCTTTTTCATCCCACAGACATGCACACAAGCCATTTACATCTCATCTGTATGGGTTATTTCATCCTCCAGGTCATCGAAATCGTGGCATATTAGCAAAATTGCCGTCCGTCATAAGAGAGCCAAGCGGAACGGCATCAACAGAATCCATCCAGGGGGTACCTGAAACTCCAGAATCCTGATGGTCTTCACCATGTCTAATAGGAGGAAACCGGAGGCGATCCGTCATAGCATCATGGATGCACGGAGTAACTACCGGGGCAGCCCTCTAGAAGCCAAAACCGGTAGGCTGCGGCACAAAACCGTTGGTTTGTCCGTAAGGAGCCGGGGATGCCTGGCCGGGGCCGGCAGTGATCATGAGCCGGTTGCCAAGAATGGGCGTGTTGTCCTCGACCTTCTCCTTCTCCTGCTCCTTAGTCTTGCGAGCCTCGTTGTCGGCCTTCAGAGAAGCGAGCTCCTTGGTTTGCTGGCAGAGCATGTTGATCATATAAGGCATCGTAAAGTCATTGAGACCGTTGCGCCAAGAAAGCTCCAGGACAAGGTCGGGCCTGATAAGGTCATAGCAGGCATAAAGCATACCAACGTAGCACTCTCGGTTGCCGATGTCAACGAACTAGAGAGATAAATGTCAGTAAGGGAAGCCAATGTAACTCGATGAGCCTGCAAAAAAAAATAACTTACGTAGCGAAGAAGCTCCTCGACGACTTCCGTCTTGCCAGAGATGGCGGCCGTCTCAATCGCATCCTTCCAAAGCTTATCCTGCTTGGAAAGGTTGATGGACTTCTCCCAGCGCTTGTTCTTGCGGTAGATGCTAGCGGCAATCTGGCGGAAGAAGACAAGGTCGTGCTTCTCCAGACGACCGGCAAGTTCCACAGCGTCGTAGTTGTCATAGTTGTTCACAGAGTCGCGCAGAGTCTTGTAGTCCTCCTCCTCAATAAGAAGATCGTTAATGGCGTCGTTAACGGTCCTCTTGTTCTGAGACTGGACGCTGAGGAGGAAAGGCTTGATCAGGGGCAGGTTATCGGACTTTTGGAACATGCGGACAACACGGTTGACATCGATGCGCGGGGTCAAAACCTGGAGAAGATCAGTGAGCAACGAGGGATGTTGCTCCAAGTAGAAGTTGATGGCCTTGTAGTAGATTTCAAGGTTGGCCACCTTGACGGTGATCTCCTTGAACTGCTGGTGCTCCCAAGAGTTCTCAGGGCGCTCCATAACGGCGAGAGCAGCATTGTCAAACTCGTCGTAGTGGTAGTAGCAGAAGACCAGCTCAGGCCACAAGTTGGCTTCCTCGCAAGCACGGATCATCTTCGGGAGGTTCATTCTGCTCCAGAAGAGCTTGAGGTGCTCCATAAGGCGCTCGGGGTGGTACTTGGACAGGGCAATACCCAACTCGGTGAACATTCCCATGTGGGCGCGCTCCAATCCAAGACCCTGCTCGAGCAAGCCGATAAGCTCATCGAAGTAGCCGTTTGCCTCGTACTGCTTGACAAGAGCCTGGAGTTGCTCGGCATCGACAATAAGGTTGAGACCGCAAATCTGAGCGAGACGGAACTCCTTCTTGTTGACGCAGGCCTCGTGGACCTCCTTCCACACCTTGATGTTGTTGGCCTTGCGGGCGCAGTCCACAGCCGCCTGGTAATCGGACAGGTGGACAAGAGTGGTGGCAAGCTTAGCCCAGTTGGAAATGCTGGTGTAGAAGATCTTAGCCGCCTCAAAGAAGCCCTCGGCGTAAGCCTTGTCACCGGACTCCTCAACATTGGCAACATTGGTAGCGCGCAGGAACTCTTCAAGCTCAGGAAGCTGATCCAGGCGGGCGTAGCAGAAAGCAAGAGCAGTGTCAATGACAGGCTCCCGAAGCGTCTTGCGGGCCATACGGAGGTACTTGATGAGCTCTTCGTTCTTTCCAGCAGCAACGGCAATCTCAATCACTTCCTCGTAGTTCTTCGGGTCTTCAGCCTTGATGTAGGAATCAATGGAATCGCTGACGCGGAGACCATCGAGCTGAGCCTTGGCAACCTTGCTCCAAACCTGGGGAATATCAACCTCCTCGGCGTATGCTTGAGCACGGTCAATGCTAACGACGTGCTCAACAAGAACATTGACAGCGGCCTCCTTGTTGTCGATCTTCTTGTAGACCTCAAAGGCTTCCTCGTGCAGGCCAACCTCAATACACACATTGGCAATCTCGTCGGCGGCGAAGTTGTCGAGCTTGTGAATATAGTCCATCACACGGGCCTTGTCAGCTTTTGCGGCAGTGAAGATGAGCAAGTTCTGCAGGTTCTGGTTGTCGCTGAAAGGCGACGGCTCCAGGACAATCTTCTCCAGCAGCTCAATAAGCTCGCCAGGCAAGTCGGCGTTCAGGAAGCACGTAACAGCCTCGGAAACCTTGGCGGGATCAGTCGACTCAGGAACGGCGGTCGAGATGACTTGGTCAACGACAGAACGGCGGTGGACGTTATTCTCACTGAGCACAAACATCCAGAGTTCCCTATCAGCGCGCTCCAAAAGATACCTCGCCTGGGCCTTGTACATCTGGTTCTCGTTGGTGATGTTCACGAGTTCGAGATCATTCTGGCCCTTACGATAGGCAATGTAGGCCAGGTTCGGATCGCGCTTCTCGCAGTACTTTCCGACAGTAAGGGTATCATACTGATCGTTCTCCTTGAGGAACTTCTCAGGGTTGTTGTTGGAGTCAATGTAGATCTTGGCGAGAGCGTTGTAAACAGCCTGCTGCTGGTTACCGGCAGCGAGGGTAGCCTCCAGGAAGGGCAGAAGTAGCTTAAGGCGGTTGCGAGTCTCAACCTCCTGCACCAGCTCATCGATAGGAATAGATGCGGGGTTGATCGTGCTTAGGAGATTCTTGATGATGCTTTCATCACAATCCACATCGAGGAGTCCTCCGATGACACCAGGAGTCCTGCTCGGGTTGACCTGCTGCACATAGATCTCAATAGACTTGAACTGCTGGTGCTGGTACAGGTAGAGGACCAGGTCATGAACAAAGTTGAAGCGATCGCAGACAACCATCAAAGGAAGCATCTCGCTGAGCTTGGCCTCCTTGAGGAAGTTCTTCACCTTCTCGGGGTTGTAAACGCTATTGTCGCGGCAGATACGCTCAACCTCGCGAATTTGTCCCATCTTGGTGGCAGCCTCAATGTACTTGAATACGACTTCAGGGTCCTCGGTGACATTGACGACACTGGCAAGGAAGTAGTAGAGACCTTCGGCGGTCTTGTACTTCTCAAAGAGGTCAATCAATTGCTGCGCGCCGAGGAGCTCCGCATACTTGGTCGCGACCTGAACGACTGTCTGGAGATTCTGGCGAATATTGTGCTTCATCATGGCGTCCAGGCAGTCAAGCGACTGCTCAACAGACAGCGCCTTGAAATACTCAATCAACCACTCGGGGTTGTAGTTGGGCATTCCAGGGATGTTGACAATAACCCGCTTGACGGACGCAGGATCCTCGTAAAGCTCCAGGGCCTTCTGCAAAAGACCTGCTTGCTCGCAGAGGTTCGCAATGTGCGCCTTGTCAAAGTGGGAGAACATGTCGTTGCCAAGAATGGCGTCAGCAACCTGGGGGGCGTTGACGAGGTTCATCTCCAGCAGGCGAGTCTGAAGGTGAGCATGCTCGGGCTTGTTATCCTTCAGAGCGTCAAGCAGGAAGGCAGTTGCTTGCTGAATCATTCCCTGAGACTGGAAGATGTCAACCACCTTCTCGAAGTCGACCAGCGGGCCGCCTTCGTGATTGGCAAGCGTCGTGGCAAACTCGGCACCCTTCTCAGCATTGACACGGACAATGTGCTGGAGAAGCTGAATGAAGTCAGGCTGGTAGTTGGCTTGACTGCAGTAGGGAAGAATCTTCTCAAACTGGCCAGTCTCGGCAAATCCAGCAACGACCTTGTGGGGAGCGTTGGCCTTCAGATAGATGGCAAGCGCCATGTTGATGTCGTGGGGCCGGACCATATCACCAAGTCGCTCAGAGCACTCGAGCTTGTTCTCGCTGAGCCACTTCTGCAACAGCTGCTTGCGGTTCTGGGCAAGAACGGGTTGGGCAAGCTCAATGGTTTCGTGCTCGTTCAACGAACCCTTGTCCAAAAGCATACCAAAGTACTGCAGAATATGCGACATCTGCCCGGGCTGCTGGGGAAGACGCTTGAAGCGCTCGATGGTCTGAGGAGTGCGAAGGAAACCGCGAGGAGAGTTGGCAGCCACCTTGGCGGCCTCTTGGTAGTTGCCATTGCTGAAGAGTTGCTCAAAGCGTTGCTGGTAGAGGTTATCGGCGCCTGGGAGCCCTGCACGAGAAGCCAGCTTGATCGCGAGCTCGTTGCCGTGTGCCTCGAGGACGTAGGGCACGATCGTGTTCTCATCGGCGCTGACGAAGAGAACCTGTCCCTTGCGGTTGATGCCAATGACGCCGGTCGAATCCTTGTCACCGCAAGCAGTGAAGATGGTATCGCTTGAGATGCGGTTCATGAAGATACATGTGGCAGTCTCGAGGTCGTAGAGGTGGATGAAACCGTACTTGGTGATAAGGTAGATGATGCCGTACTTTTGCGAAACCTGGAGGGCGACGGGGAAATCATTGCTGGCCTCGGGAGGGAAGAAGACGTCCACGGCCTTCTTGGGGAAGACGGGGTTTGTTTCGGGATGGTCGACCTCGACGATGTGGAGCTTTGCGCCGACGGCGGTGCGGACCGCAAAGGTAAACACCTTGGTGTCCTCCGGGGCGCCCTCTAGTCGGAGCGTGCCAAAAGCGGCGGCATGGCCCTCAATGGCCTGGCTGATACCGCGGTCTTTGGAGTAGAGCTGCATGGCGCCAACAACGCGGCCCTGCTGTTGTGAGATACCGACAACGACCATCCACTTTCCGTCGGCGCTGGTCCGATAATTAATTATTTGGTTGCCCTGGAGATTAGCATTACGATCGAAGACCTTGACCGGAGCGGGCTGGTTCGGGTCGAAGACATCCCAGTGGTAGACAGAGCCATCTGTGATCAATCCAAGCGTGGTCTCGCTAACCCACTTCCAGAACAAGACATCCTCGCTCATGTTTGTCGACTTGAGCTTGGCCTTGTTTTCGAGGTCGAAGATCTGGAGCGTGCGCGCTTGAGCCTTGAGGGCAATTACTTGGCGCGTCCAGTGCATTATGGCACTGTCGGCCTTGATGGGACGTCGGATAACATTGTTGCCGTTCTTGAGATCAACGATGATGACTTCAGGGGACGCTGCCTCGTCCTTCTTGTCGCGGATACACACCCAGTTGTCCGATTCTAGGGTCTGTGGGAGCGCGGGGGGGTCACGTCAGTAAGGGTACCAGAGGAGGCGCGACAACCGTCACCAGCAGGGTCAGGGCAAGGTGAGAACAACGTACACAGGTGTTGAAAGTGATGGCGGTCTGGTTGATGCCGAGGGCGCTGAGCTGCAGCAGCTCCTGGAATTTGATGGGTAGGGCCTGAGCCATGATGGGCGGTGGTGTTGCGCTAAGCTGCGCGCGGAGTGACGAAGATTAGCAGCCAACTTATCAAAAGCGGCTGGAAGGTGAATTCGCTAGGAAGTAGAAAGATTGAGGGAAAGGGAGGCTCGTGAAGCTCCGCGGACTGAATGGAATGGCGGCGACGTGAAAGGAGGCGGGGGGGGGGGGTGGG